>JAOUZG010002851.1:7998874-8015920 GCA_026289955.1 Argiope argentata | reverse complement strand
ATATATATATATATATATAAACACACACATATATATATATATATTCCAACAAATAAATGCGGATTTGAAAATTAGAATATTAAAAAAAAATACTAATGTGTACAAGTCTCGCTTCTTTAATTCGTAAAAAAGCAAAGAAACAATTTAATAAAAAGCAATATATCGGGAAATTTTTAAAACAACACACATTTGATTGGCATTCCTTCATTTTAAAATTTATTTAATTTTTTAATTGTAATGAATTGTTTAATTTATACAATAGTATAATGTAATAATTTTGAAAATGAGTTTCAGTAATACAAACCAATTATATTTTTAACATTTTTATCCACATTAAGTAAACGGCTTAAATGCTAATATATAGCTTAAATTTAATTAATTTATTTAATAAATCTTTCCATTGTAATTTTCTATATTAAATATATTGAACGTTTAAATTTCTTATTCTTCTCATATGCAATTAAGTTTTTCTTATTTTATAAATACAATTATTCATTTTCGGCATATAATAAGTTCTCTCTCTTGTGCTCCACTTTACAATGGAAGGAAGGGTGCAGTAGCTTCTGAGGATACGGACCCCTGAGTAACCAAGGACAGAAAACTGAATTCTAGCTCACACATGTCACAAGACCTTTTTACGGGGCGGACTTCATTCATGTATTTCATTCATTCATACACAGATCGTAATTTAGATCAGGAACATAGAACGATCATCTCTGACCCAGTACTTCCAGTGGTATTACTCTCTACATGGAGAACTTTGTGACCACAGCAGATTTAACAAGCGCTAGTCACCATACACACACACGGAGAGCCTTTGTCCGGCGGGTTCGAACTCGCAGCCCAAGAAAGGCGAATCCAAAACCCTACTAACCAGTCTCTCCAGTTTCTACGTAGTAAGTTAATGAGAGTATGGCATTTTAAATAATGTAATGTGAATAATAAAATATTAATTAGTTCAATATCCTTTATACACAAAGAATACTAATTTATAGAATATATTATATGAGGATCTTTTATGATTTTAATTCCGAATATAATAAAATTTGAACTAATCTTAATACTCAATAGTTTTACTATCTCCATTTAACAAACGTTTATCCGCATAAGAGAAAACTTGGCATAGCTAGCTTTATGAGTAATATATATATTTAATAACCAATAAGTTGGTACAAAAAAATTAGAACATAATGCTCACGAGCAAAAGCCATCACATTACTTCCTTTTTTCATAGAATTCTTATTTCTTAAAAACTGAAATCTGAAATCAGATTCATAAAAGCCAAGTTTTTAAATTTTTTTGCAGTATCGAACAATTATAATTAAATTGCGAATCATATCCATTAATTGAGTTTCACTTTACAAAAAAAGAGCAGAAAAGCCACTTTATGACAATTGTTAAGTTCTAAGTTGCTGCATACTTTGCGTTATTAACTTGTTCTAAATTCAATGAAATGTTATAGCTATTGTTTGTCTTTTAAACATTTGAGATGGAACAAAACCAAATGGAATGCAATATTTTTATTATTATCGTTTGCAGCATTTTATCATATAGACAGTTGAAAAAAAAAGGGATTTCTCCCTTATTACTCTAAAAAAACAATTTGATGCTGTAGTTATATTTTATTACTTCTTTTGAGTCTGAGAATGGACGCTTTGTATACACTTTGCATTCATAAAACAAAAGTAAAACAATCATTTGCAAAGCCATAAATTGGGATTAAAACAGTGTCTAAAATAAACGGGAATGTTGTTTTTGAAATATTTTTACAGCCTTTTAACGATTAACACAATAATGCTATTGTACGCTAATAACGTTTTATAGCAGATTTTTATCGATTCTATTTAGAATATAACTTTTGAGATTGTTTTTAATATAAATTAGAGGAAACGGTCTTCTCGAAACTTTCTCGTATACTCTTTGATAAAGATATTATTCTCTCGCTCAAAATTGTGGATCTTTAGAAAGTCTGTTTATGTCTGCCATAGTATTGGTAAATAATCAGTGCAAAACGTAAATCTTTGGTATGAATATAGGATTTTTATGGAATCTATGACACTATTATGCATTTTGATCACTTTTTTTCGATCGATTGTAATCAAATTTGGACAAGAAATTACAATTAGTGGCATAAGATGACATACCGATTCTCCTTATTTTGAATGTCAAAATTTTTTTTCTGACTTTGAGAGGTCTGAATCATAAAGATCCATCAAAATTTGAAATTTGATTTTTTTTAAAAAATTCTCTATTTGTATACTAGAAAGCAAAAGGAATTCATTATCTTTTTTTGTTGAATTTAAAATCTAAAATTATTCTTCGCTTTTTGGCTGTTTTTCACATTTAAACTAACATTTAGGATTACTTTTGTTAGTAGCTACAATAATTAAATCAAATATTTGCGATTATAATCCATTAAGTTACCATAAAATTACATGCATCAATTTTTTCTCTAACCAAAGCGGTATAACAATAGAATAACTAAGAGTAATGTTTTCGAATATGTATATGGCATTAAATTTGGAAATAAACGACAAAAACAATGTTAAAAACATTTTTTAAATATTTATGACTCCTTTTTGATTATCTTCAGGTATTGTAAGAAAATATAAAGAATTATTAGAAAAAAATATTTCGTCTGTTTGAACGATTCAAAGCAAAATTTCATCAATGACTGCAATTTTTGTGTAAAGACTACATACAAGATTTCACTCATATCCTTATATCTTATTGGAATTTGAAATTATTGTGATCCTAAGCATTGAGACAGACAAACAGATTATTATTTGATTGCATTTGCTTGAAAATTTCATTTAGACTGCCAGAAAATTTCATACTTGCCGGCGTTCTGGTAGCGTGTCTTCCTCGTGATCTAGGCGTTCAAGGTTCGAGTACCGATTCAGGCATGGTTATTCTTTGTTCTGTCTATAAGGAGTGTGAATATACCCCCCTCCCCCTGTAAAAAGGGCTCGTGCAAGCGAATGTAATGAGTGAGTAGCAGAAGTCGTACTCTTGGTCCTAGTTGCCGCTACTACAAACAAGAGACGCTGGTTAGGCTTAAATTGCTGACTACCTCAGGGAGCTTGTCGATGTCAAATGCCATAAAAACAGCAACAACACCATTTCGTACGTAATTTAAACACAAATACTAAATATTCGTTGGTTTTCATTCATTTAGCTGTGCTCCAAGTTGAATTATGTTTAATTCCAAAAGAAACACAGGGAGACGAATTTCTCATCGATATATTTAATTCAAAAATTGATATGGATCTTGCATTTTCTTATAAATAAAGTATCATTTGTCTAATTCGTTACTTTTATAAATTATCATGTTTTAAAATATGTATAAAGCTTTATGTTGTTTTTCTAAAATTTTAATTCTTTTTATCCATGTTAACCGTTAAAATGGAAATGTATCAAAATATCAATATCCAATAATTTTTTTTAACTTTTATGCTTCTTCCTCTAACTATGAGATATCAGAAACAATATCATTTCCTCGAAAACTTTCTTTTAGACCACTCCTAAACTGAAAGAAAGTGAAGACGAAAAACGTGAATCCGCTCAATCGCTTTCTTTACGTAGTAACACTTTTAAACTGGTTCTGGTTACTCATCTAAGAATAATAAAATATTATGTATGCATTTATGCGTAAAAAATTCTTGCTAACTGCAATTAAAATCACATTTAATTATATAACCGCTACTTTATCCTTCAAAAATCAAAACAAAGATATCTGTGATTCTAGATACCTCGATAGTCTTTCCTCTTCACCTGTCTAGAAGTGTTTTTAACAACTTCAATTCCGACTTATTTTCACTCATTGTTAAATGGTATGTTTTGAAAAATTGTTATAAATGAGATAATATGAACTATTGATAAATTTATCGTGATAGTAAATCGTAAGATTAATTAACTGTCGTAATTTAATTATTAACGCGGGCTTTGTAACGATTGCATAATACACCGAAGTAACGAGTTGAGAAGATAAAAATCGTAATCATAGCTTTTTTAAATTATTAAAATCTCACTATTTTGAAGCCTTAAAAAGGTTGATTTGAGGAACGGAAAACCTTCATTCTGAATATTGATGCTGTAGCCGCTTTTGAAATCCGAAGGAAGGTGAAGGGTAAATAAAATATACTTTATCAAGACGGTTGAATTTTTTTAAGATTAGGAAAAAAAGATACAGTTTTGAATGGCCATAGATCGAAGACCTCATTTATTTATTTATTTTTATTAAAAGTGACATCCTAAGGGTTTAAAAAATAAAATTGTTTCACACACGTGCACATAATTAGTGAAAGATTATTATGTAATAAGAACTTACCAACATCGCTTTTGATTTTTCATAGTTTAACGATCCCTTCTATGTTAGAAGTTTGATTGAATTAGAATTAAAAGATTAGGATCTATTGGAATATTAGATCACACTCAGACAATTACATAGCACCCTAGGAACAATGGAGGGGAGGGGGCGTATAGATAGCTAAGCAGTCAATATTACGGCAGCTATGAGGGTATGGTGGAAGCCTTTTAAGTCAGATAACATCCACGGGGCACGAGTGTTACTTTCCTACAAACCTAACGTGCAAGTTCGGTCCTCTCGGTCCTGACTTACCCGTTCACTTACAATAATGACCCATTCGACCTTGAATAAGCAACCTTCTATAGCTGCTATAGCGCCCTCTACTGACAGCAAAAGTCGTCGGGTGCGTTATAAACAACAACCAACATCACCATGAACAACTCACTCACGATCTTCACATGCTTTGCACATCGTTCGTCTCACCACCGACTCACTGGTGGGAGAGTATGTGTTGAAAGGCTTCCTAAACCAGATAGCATCCACCGGACACGAGTAATTACTTTTGCCTATTGGCTATATTACTCGACTTCAAACCCTATCGTTCCGAGTTTGGTCCCAACCTATCCATTCATCCACAAGGTCAAGATAGTAGTGAGATGTATGATTAAAAGAAACGATAGGGACGAAGAATTAACTCTATTACTGAACACAAATTCCCTCAATTAGTCAAGGAATCATGATGTAATATTTTCATTAGTTGTCAGGATAAAATACCCCTCCCCTTTTTTGGAGGGATGATTTGAATAGGGGATAAGGACTCATCTGATTCGGGACGAAATCTCTCTTGGTGTATAGTGGTGGTGAGGTTCCTTGGTGAGGCTGGTCGTCGGTGATGGAATCTTTGTGAACTATCTGCGTATAAAAATAAGGCAAAGTAAGAGCCAACTTCTGCGCTGCTATTAGTTATTATACACGGTTCTTCAAGTTGCACCCTATAACTAGGTTTTTTTAATGATTATTTTTATGTCTGATTATTTTTTATGTCTTTTTATGTCTTATTTATTTCTAGGTCTGATTATTTTTTATGTCTGATACTTATTTCAATTTCCTTGAAGTCTGGGTTGAAATTTTTGTGAAAGTAAAATCGGGGAATAAGTGGTCTCATATTAGGGTTTTAGTTTTGTATATCTTATTCTACAAAATATCGATTGTGCACGAGTTCAAGTACATTTTAAATCCATTGGAGTGAAACGTTCGTCCTGTTAATCAAGTACAAAAAACTATTTTCATAACATGAAAAGTTCTTTCAAGAAAAGTTCTTCATGAAAAGTTCTTTCATGAAAAGTTTCAAAGTGATTCCATTTAGTAAGTAAATGGAAGGTTACGTAATTCCATTTACTAAATTTTAGAGAATTCGATTAATGTAATTTGGGTATCATTATGTGATATAATTTAGGTACAAAAAATACAATTGAATTAAGTTTATGCTCAATTTAAATAATGCCTTAAATTGAAGCAATATAAGAAAAAAAATTCCCCAGATTTTACTTATAAATTCAGAATTCTAAATTATTTTATAAAGGAAAAAATCGTTCTTACAATACTAGTACAACTATAACTATTGTTATAAATTGGTGTAACGTAAGGCAATAAATAACCCTTTATTAAAGGATAAGACACATAATCAGATGTCACGGTTGTTAAACCACTTAACGGAGTGTGTGTTTTGGTATTAAATGTTGATTTTGTTCGGATTCTTGAGACGGCAACTTAGTCAACTTTTTGAATTAGAGAATGTAGAAAATCCCCATATAAACTAAAAAAAATAAAGGCTGTGATTTTTTTAAATTAGTGCTGTGATAATTTTTAAATTAGCATGAGGCTCTCACTACTTCCTAATTCACATCGACCCTCCCCCCCCTATAAATATTACGGAGAAAAATTTGTAAAATTGATGGATTAATAATAATAGTAGAGATATCTTCAGAAGTATGATCATTTATAATATAAATGTTTGTAAAATAATGCGGAACAAAATTCTATAGTTCATATAACTTTGAATTATGTCAGAAATAATTTACATCATTGTATAGTCAAATGTCTTCAACATTTCTATCATTGTATGGTAAAATATTTGAATTTTTTTTCATTAGCATAATAAAGTAATTTTATCTTATATTTTTTATTTCCCAATACTTTTTTTTCATTTTCAAATAATATTTCACCGCTTCTAACAGAACTCCTTTCCTCCACCATTAAATAGAATTTGTAGCATTCATGTTTTACCTCACAGTTTGGAAATGCCACATGAGTTTTCCTATGAATTTCTTATTTGTGTCTTTGAAATATTATTATTTTTGAACATAAATATATTGTTGATACAAATGCAAACTATCGAACTTTTGAATTTTATCGTTACTTGGCCACAGAGCATTAAAAAAAAACCAACAATATATTTCCTATCATTACAATTGATTTGTAAAAGGAATTCGAGATATTGCTGTCACACATTACTTCATCAAAGAAATCAATACGAGGAAAAATTGACAAACATGACGCTGTGTTTGCATCTGCGTCATAGGACATCCTGAAATAAGAAGAAAAGTTCTTTTTAAATATTTCATCAGATAAACTCTCATCATGGTGTGGATTAAAATATTATTTTGATTAATGAAATACCGGGTTTTGCGCATTACAAAGATAGGATTCATTCATCTGGCTGATGTGCTGACTTAGTAGATTCCATCGCCAACTAACGTGGTAATTTTCTGAAGTACCAAAGATATAGAATTTTTCCCCATACATAAAGAATCTCACAAATTCTTAATTTAGCATATGAATTCAAAGGGAAGATAAGTTTGTGAGCCGGCTTCAGCATTGCGATCTTATCTCAGAAAACCTAAGTTACGATTCGCTCGCTCTGTTGAGAAAGCATTACTCGAGTTCATAGCAGCACCAACAATGAATATAGTTAATGCCCGGAAAAAAGGCATCGTCTTATGAATGCTTAGTAGTTAAGTTGGAACCAAACAACAGTTTATTAGGTTGACTAAAAATAAAACACAGATTGGTGCTTTTCAGTGTTTGTGAAGCGTCCCAAAGCAACTGCGATCGGGTGGTAGTTACGACGACGCTATCAAAAAGTCAGAGGTTCAAATTCTGATTCAGTAGAAGATTTGGCGCATACCTGAGACAGGTGGACGTTAAGTTAGCCGAGGTCAAATAACTTATTTTTGAAGTTAGATGGAAATTTTGATAAAATGATACTGTTTAAAATGCCCTTGTCGTTTGATAATGATCCAGAATTAGGAGAATCTGAAGTTTCCTTCTTCACCACAAAATCAACAAGTACCTTTGAGCAGCTTCGAAGATGCAAAGTCAATTAAATTGAACTATGTGATGCTGATGTGATAGTAGTAATTTTTTATTATACTGCCAAATCATTATGAAAGCCCCATTATCTATTTTTTTAGTAAAAGAGGTGCGCATATTAAGTCGGAATATATGATTATGTTTAATTATTGACTGCCTGTGGCCAATCATTTGAAATATTGTTTATACTATTTCCTATTAAATTTTTTATGCATAACGTAATGCTCATGATTGTTTAAGGAAATACTTATTAGCAACAACAATGGCAGACAGCTAAGTAGTATTTTTTTAATGTATTGTATCTGTTCTGTTGATTATTGTATGAACCAAACTATTAGAATGAAACTCCGTGATTTTGTACTGCTATTAAAAATACAACTTTCAGGATTATCTATCTTCAAACTCTATTTAAAGTTTGTTATTAATGATGCAAACTGTATAGATATTAAATAAAGTCTTTCTTCTTTAATTTTCATTTATGGAAGAAATATATAGAATTAGTTCTATGGAATAATAAAAAAAATTGAGCTTCAGTTTAACTAGAAAATTAAACCAAAATTATTTTTTTTAATTTTCCAAAATTCAGGAAAACGTTGCTTGAATATTATATTGGTATTATTAAAACATTTTTTTAAATTCAAATTATATTAATAATAGCTTTATGAAACATATTTTGAGTCAATATAGGGAACAAAGCTAAATTTTAATTAAATGAAATTTTAATTTACAAATTTTTAACAGCTCTGAGTGGCACATTTTCAACGTCCAAGTAGATTAGCGTCATATTTTTAAATGTAAGTCGAATAGTCTGTCCTGTAAGATGATAAGAAATTGCACACTAATAAATATGACTTATATTGAACACAAGGGCCATATAAGACAAAAAACGCCTTATATGACCCTGGTGTACAATAGCGTTGAAATACCAACGTTTGCCGCATATTTAGAATTTTTATCGAATTTATCATGTGATTCTTAGCGAATAGTTTGGGGATTAATCCATGGATGCGATGAACAGTATTTGAAAATTAAATTTGTATTTGTGACATGTTTTTCATAACCAACTGAAATCAAAATTTTAATCAGAATAACAATTTCTGAATGTACAGAGTTAACAGACTTTCAACTCCTTGTTGGAATTAGTACTAAATTTGGTTGGTGTCTACAATATAGGTGTTGAATCTGTGTAGCAAACTTTGTTCATCTAGATCTCTTCATTTTGTAATTATCCTGTTCACTTATATTCAGCCGAGATCTTGGCACTGGGGTAGCGCGTCTTCCCCGTGATTTGGGCATCGGGTTCGAGTCCGATTCGGGCATGGTTGTTCTTCCTCTGTTCTCTCTGTGAGATATATGAATATGTCCCCCCTGTAAAACAGGGCGGAACAAACGAATGTAATGTATGAATAACTAAAACGTACCCTTGGTCCTAGTTGGCGCTACTTGAAACAAGAGACGCACCCTCGGTTTAAAATCGAACGACAGCGACTTATATTCAAATAGGCGAGCAGATAGATTTTTCCTGAATAGATTTTGCTCCAAGATTTATTGAAATTTACAATTTAAATGTAAAGACCCTATACCTAAAGTCATCCGTTTAACTCAAAGAGTTTTTGAGATATCATTGTCACAGACAGACAGGCAAACCTTTTTCAAAATTCTGTTCTTGAACTCAGAGAGGACTAACAGGTGGTACTTCGTCAAAATCTTGAGTTTTTGATGATTACAATATTTTTCTGTACTTTACGAGAAAGTAAAAATATAACTTATTAAGTTAAAATCATAAGTAAAATATAATCTAGCATTCGTAAAACGTACGTCTTTTCGTGCATACAGACGAGGAACAGTCAACAGGTGGTCACTGACAAATAATATTGGAAAAGAAATAACAATTTTGACATGGTGATAGAACGAAATTTTTCACCCATCAAAATTGTTGATTTTTGAATAATATTATTCATAAACACATTATCGGAATTTGGAGGATCAAACAAGGCGGAAATTCCTCAAAAACAAGCTATCGAATTTCTTCTAAGCTATCGAAAAGTGTTACAACCACTTTTGTTGTTGTTTCTCACTGCACTTTACAAGACCGATAACACATTTGTGAGCGATTTAAGCCGAGTGAGGGCATCTTATTTTTCAATAGCGCCAAATAGGATCAAGAATACGACTTAGCTTTTTTCATGCGTCACATTCTCTTAAACAACCCATTTTTACAGAGGGAAACACTTACACACCTCACTGGTTGACTGTTTAGTTGTTTTTGGTTTTTTTGGCACAAGGGCCATTCTTGGCGATAATGCGCCAACCATATGATAAAAAGTAGAGAATTGTTGATGTTTGAAATTTTGCAATAAAATTGAGTATGAATATGTATAAACTAATATAAAATAAAGATAAAAATGAAATCTGCTTTGCGTATTTCAATGTATCATGTCAGAACATCATTTCTTGAACGGTCAAGCACCGCGTGCTCGTGCGAGTTAAGTTATATTTTTTATTCATTTTAATCGTTTCATTGAATGAGTCACTTTAGTTATAGCAAACGATCATAGAAACTTTGTCTCGCATTGATTGTTTTTTTAAAAAAATATTGCATTTCCTATTTATTTCATTTCATTTACTCATGTACTCAAAATGACATTTTCTAGGTTTTATTTACTGTAGTCATTAACTTATTTTTTAAAAAATCAGAGTTTTTGTAAATGCAGTGGCAACGCGTTATTAAAAGCTGATTTTTTTGAGATGCTAGGGCAGATAGTAAAATTTTTATTTTTCGCCTACGGATTAACATTTTTAATTTTCGCCTTCGGGTTTTTGTTGAAGCCAAAAACCTCATCGCAAAAACATCATATTCTGACATAATAATAGCTAAAATACAAATAAAAACGAAATATGATAATTTTTTAAATTAAAAATTAAAAAAGCAAGTTGTTTAAGTTAAATATCTGGTAAAATGGTATAGTAATAAAAAATTCAATGATGTTTAAATGGTAATTTTTTTAGTAATTTTAGGAGGATTACATTTTATGGATGAAAAAAATGTTGTCGATGAGAGTGAAAAGCTAGGCATTCATTCAAAATGTGATAAATCGTCCATTCACTGTGGCATGAGGAGCAATAGGTGCTCTTTCTCCCAAGAGTAGTACTTGTGGGTATTTCGAATATGCCCACTATGCAGGCGAGGTGATTTTACTTCCGACAGACGCATTGGTAAAACAGGCCATGGGTCACATACCTCAGAGATAGAACGCAGCAGAAGAGCAAACATGTCCGAGCCAGGACTCGAACCTGGGTCACCAAGGTCTCGGGAAATATGTGTTGCCCCTCTGCCAGGACACCGGTGCAACTCTTTTAAGTTTATTTACGAAAAAATAAAATTGTAATGCAAATGGCTGTTCTGAGAAGATTCGAAACGCGTTCCAAACTGCCATCTTTACTCACCCCTTCTTTTGAAAGTAGAGGAAGCACCTCTCAGACGCCGTCAGGTAGAATCCCACCTTCGGCGATCCCACCCTTTCGGTTCATAGAGTCGAGACCGGGGAATCTCCTCCTTAGTATTCCGAGGGTGACGCACCTCATTTCCATACGCCAAGCGTAAGAGTCTACTGACAATGGAAGCGAGTGACAATTTTTTTGTTTCATCGCCCACCCCCGACGCATTTTAATGTCGTCTGCGATAAGCATCTCCGAACGATTTCTCCATGAGTTATGTGACAGTTGCCATAGGAAGTCATTAGGATCTGAAATGGAGAAGAAATAAAAGGTGTCGTCGAAGTACTTCATCGACCCTCACGTCTCACAGGTGGGTCCACTTGGGACCTGTCTACCACGGACTGGTGAAAGTGGATTTTTTTTTAAAAGGGAAATCAGAAGTGACACATAGTATAAGATTTGTATTTGTTTTATGTGTTTCAAACTTTACCTTATTATCAAATAGAATAATAGACATAACTCTTGATTTTACGCTGATACTAGGCAGAATCTCAAAGCCTTTTTAAAACTCACATGTTAGCTTATCTTGTGCATTATTTATATGTAAAATAGACACCTTTCAAAAAGATAAGAGAATGTTTCTGAATAAGAGCTACGAAATCATTTTGATCTCCCTTAAATTTGCATAAATATTATTGTTAAATGAAGAAAAAAACCACCTCAAAGGAATGTAATAACAATTGAGAATATTATCGTATCATTTATAACTATTTTATTTTTCACTAGTCAACTTTGGCGACCAATTTGGTCGCCAAGATGATTAATTTTTAAAGAATATTTTGGAATAATTAAATCACAACGATGATCTAACTGGCGGTGGTTAAACCTGCTTTAGAGCTTGTTAAATTATCTATTAGTTGACCTATTTTTTTAAATTCATTACTATTAGTTCACACTCTTCCAATTTATATTTATTTATACATTTCATTCAAATTTTCAATCGTTAATAAAATACTTTTTATTCATCTCTCAAGTTCAAATACATTTTTTTAAACTTATAGTGAATGATACTCGATGTAATATACAGTTTTTTCAAATATCAGTTCATTAATTAAATTTAATTCATTTTTAATACTTGAAATAGAGTTTTAGCAGTTTGTAATGAAAATTGAAATTAACAGGCAATAAGCTCAGTCGGTAAAATGCGAGGATTCTTTTTTTTAACGTGAAGGTGATGAAGGCGAGTTAAATGCGAAAATCAATAATATTTGATAAATTATTTAATAAAAAATAACTAAAATAAAAAAATGTTGATCTAAATAGGAATTGACTTAACATTTTTTATATTATTTGTTTCACATCCTTTTTTCCTTGGTCTTAATAGAATTGCAGATCTCTCTAAAGCCTTTATAATAATGTTTTACAGTTCCATTAATTAACGAAATATTGAATCAAACTTGTTTTAATAAACATTATGCAGCAGTCTGAAAAGTTCGTAAAATGATTTATTTTTATTTCACTGTTGCCATTTACCAAAAAGTAATAAAAGTTATTTCTGTAGCGCTTTTTAGACTTCTCTTGTATATAGATTATATGGAAGGCGGTTATTACGTGTTGTATCTGCTTTTTCATGTTATGAGATGATCAAATTGAATTTTATTTTCGCTTCTAAAATCTAAACAGAAAATGTAAATATTTCAAAATTTGATCTGAAGATTTTGATGATTTTTTAAAAACTGTAGACTTTTCTGAACCAAAATCTCTTTAAGAATTAACTACCCAGTCTGTTTGTTAATCGATAATTAGAAAAAAAATGAAAGAACTTGACAAGTGAAATTTGATGGATAGTATTAGCATCAAATTTTATCAAAATAGTAGATTTATACCAAATTTTGAGTGAACTTTGTTTCTTGGCATAATGTCTATATATTAACAGTCATCCCATGACTTTTGTCACTTCAGTGTATATTTATGTGTGTATACATGTATGTACAAGATATTCGATGGGAATTGTCTCCCTAAAACTCTCTAGCATAAATTTTACTAAATTTTATTAAGCCTGATACTGGTCTGTATTATGCATGTGTACTAAGTTTATTTTATTAAGCCTGATACTGGTCTGTATTATACCTGTGTACTAAATTTTATTAAACCTGATACTGGTTTGTACTATACCCGTGTACTAAATTTTATCAAGTCTGATACCGGTCAGTATTATACCTGTGCATTAAATTTTATCGAGTCTGTTACGGGTCTGTATTATACCTGTTTTCTAAATTTTATCTACCTTACTCTTTATGTTCTGTACTGATTATACTCACTTATACTAGAGGGACGGATTTGCTTTGAAAGAATTTGAACAGGAGAAATCTATAAATTGGCTGTAAAGATCACGTACTAAATTTCATCATTTTAATTCAAAAAGTTGTTGTGTCTTTACAGATGGAAACATAATTTCAAAAATGGAACTTTAAAACTCGAAGAGGTCTGAAAAGTGGAGATTCTGAAGATTTCGCATTCGAATCTGGGTAGACATACTTTATGTACAAGAAAGAATCGATAATAAAACTGGCATCCAATCATATCGTGATGCAAATACGAAAGCTAGAAAGAGACCGAAATATTTTCTCCCAGTGATTTTATACTATGAGATTATGATAGGGATTCCTGACACGTATCGATTTAGGTAAGGGAAAATATCGGTATCGTTTGAAAGAATTTTCTTAGCTTTGCAGATTTTTATTTCCTTCAGTTGAAGCGCATAAAAATCCTGATTAAAGAATTTTTACAGAGTTCATGTAGCATTAATTAAATAGAAAGGATGCTACCGGATCAGAGATTTCGAGACCGTTTTAGAATATGTTAATATAGATTAGTTAATATGAAAATTGTTTGTGATTTTAATTAAATTAATAGTTTTCATTATATGTATATAAAATATTCTTACCTTTGAAATCGTATGAAATTATATTTCTAAAATTTTAAAAGTATTGCACATCTTTTAAACCTTTTTTTTTATTAATTTCTGAGTAACATATTTTTAAGACGTTATTTATGGTGGAAAATATTATGTATTTCAGGTTTCGTGACTTTTAATACTTAAATTTTTTTTTATTTTAAGTCTATATTAAAATGTAAAAGTTAACTTGTATTTACTAATCGTATACTCACATATTATGTTTTTTGGAATAACTTGAAGATTGTCAGATCTCAAGACATTTTAAAATTGCTTTAAAAATAGTTTACCAAACAAATATTCCTTTGGTTATTTTATAATGAATATAACTGACTTTTTTATATATTAAATTTTGAGTGACATATAATCTATTTTTGCAGATCAATATTATTTATTTACCATCCAAATTTCGATGTTTTTTTTTGGGGGGGGGAGAGTTTCCTAGTTCCCTTAATGAACTTGGAAACATTTTCTCTGAGGAGTTAAACATACAAAGGGACAAAGTTTTCAGTGGTTACCTTGTATATGCAAATTAATCAAAGCAAAACGCACTGCAATACTTATCGAGCAGTTCCAATTTTAAGAACAATTCTCAATGGAGGATATTTCATTGGCCCTTCGCTTCCGTCGTGGTCCCATTATCGAAAATACATTCTCCCATTGAAACAAATTAATGAGCCGTGCCATAATTATATATTATCAAGCAGTTTTGGCTCTTATTTTTTAATAATTAATAACACAGATTTGATATTACATGTTGACTATTATTAATAATAATAATTGTCTCTTCTTTTTTTGAATAATGCGTGACATTAAAGTTAGTTATCAACCTTCCGATCATTATTAGCTGGCTAAAGTAGCATTATTTGATATCAATCACTCTTAGAGGAAACAAAAGACAAATTTGTTTCGCCAGTTTAATAGTTGTATGGAGATAATAGGATATAATTTATAAAAAAAATTATTGAATGAACTGTTTGTATACAGTTTTTTAAGAACTGAAAATCTAATACTTTAAAAACTAACGAGTAGACTCCCCAAAACTTTTTCACAAACTGTGTCATAAACTTGTCATTTTTGATAATGTCTACAGGAAATTTCCGTGCAATAGTTACAAAATAATAATTTAGCATTTTTATTGAATTTATTATGTTCATCCTTGGCGAGTTATTTGGCGATTAGTCCCTAGCCTGCGTTAGTGGTATCCAAAAATCAAATTCGTATTTTGAATGAATTTTTTTTCGACCAATTGAAACAAATATTTGACACAAAATTGCACTTGTAATAATAAATCTTGCATCAAATCTGATATGTTTAAATCATTGCGCTTTTGAGTCATCACGTTTACAGGCTTCTGAAAATACAGACAGACAGACAAAAATTTGATACGTGTCTACAATATAGATGATAAGACGATAAGACTATGTACATAATTTTATCTTTGTGGCTCTTTTAATTTGGTTGTTATCGAGTTAATTAACTTATATTCGTACATCCGGGCATCCTCCAAACAGATTTTACTGAAAACCTGATATAAATCTGTGAATTTACTGTTAAAACCGTATAACAAATTTCAACCATCTATCTCAAAGATTTTTTTTAGTTATCTTTGGTACATATATTGAGTTATCTTTGGTACATATTTCAAAAGTATTTTTCGCATTCAGAATAGTCTAAAACGTAGAGCTTTGTTAAAATTTCGAGTTCGAATTTTTTGATGATTATATACAGTCTATACAAATAAAATGAAATAAAATAAAAAGCATTGTAATCATTAAATTGTGATCGTTTTATCTTATCTTCAATCTTTAGAAACACATTTTTGAAGTTATTTTTGTTTGTTATTAAGATGGAATGAAGGTTAATGCTGCTATTGTGATATTTTGATTGATTAAAAGTTAGAGCAAAAACACTGTCTTTCTGAAGCTTTAAGAGGTGATAATAGTAAAAAATGTCTAGCTTTTCGATAGGGGAGAGTTTTATAGTATTTATGGCAGAAGTTAGGACTTATCAGGTTGCTGCTATTATGCCAGCTGGAGTCAGCAAATCATCCATAAACCAAGAAAATTTAAAGAATATTCCAATATTAAATTATACTGCATGAGAAATTATGGTGGATTACTTGGAAACGAATGAGCTGGTAAGAATACTAAATTTGTAGTAAATAAATATGATAAGGTTTTTACATTCACGTGTGAAATATCAAATGAAGAAAGAATTTTAAATAATTTGAAAATGAATGGTGGTAAAAATGGGATGCATTGAACCATAGTGATGTTTCTACCAGCCAAGATTCAACAATCACGGAGTTTTCAATAAGTACTGTTCGGTAAATATCATATTTTAAATCGGTTAATTGAAATTTAGCAGACGATTCCTTTTCAGACATTTTATAAATGCTACTATTTTTATTTCAATTTAAATATTATTGAAAATTAAAAGCAAACGATTCTTTCTTTATTTATGTTGTGACGTAAAGGCAGTAAATGAAAATAAAGTACGTACTCTGAAATGAGATTAAAAGCCCTTATGTAAAAGAAGCCGGTGGAATTCTAAAATGATTGGAGTATTATTTTAGTTTGTAAGAATTTAAGATACTCTGAAAACTTTAGTTTGAAGCCGAAGAAAACTGGTAGTTTTCTAGAATCTATGCAAACTTGGCCATGAACATTTAAAAGGTAGGAATGATCAAGTAATCTATATTTTTTGGACTAAGATTGGTTTGGCTGGAAGCCGAGAAAAATAAAGGTATAAAATCCCAAAGGGTTTAACTGTAACGTATAAAATAATTGAAATTATTGAGATATTTATAAAAATAGATTTAAATACTGATATTTTCTGTCAAGATTTTTCAACGGTCTACAGCCTGCAGTCTTTCAATCACTTTTTATATTTATATTTAATCTTCGTTATTATTTTACATTAATTTATTTTATTTTATGTGATTTTTATTGTCTTTTTTCAAGTATAT
>JAOUZG010002851.1:7970225-7983874 GCA_026289955.1 Argiope argentata | reverse complement strand
TAATCGGTGAATACGAGGATTTCAGTAAATCCTTACGCGAAAGTGAACATTACAAATTCCATAAATTATATATTAATTTTTCTAAATGAATAAAATTAAATCAATTCCTACTTAGGTCAACAAAGAACAAATTATTATAGTTACTTTTCTATTAAATAATTACAATTAATCTATATATAATTTATAAAAATGACTTTCGCATGAATTGAACTCGCGTTCTTCACCTTCACGTAAAAAAGTACTGAAATCCTCGTATTCACCGATTAAGCTCCAGCCTAAGGATTTCAAATCTCATTACAAACTGCTTAAACTATATTTAAAGTATTCAAAATGAATTAAAATTAATTTATGAATGGATATTTGAAAAAAACTACTTCAACATCAAATGCTATCCCCAACAATATTTTAAAAAATGAGCTTGAACTCGAGTGGATGAATAAATAGTATTTCATTACCGACTGAAAATGTGAACAAGATATATACAGGGAGAGTGTAAACTAATAGTAGGTATTGAAATACGCACTGCAACCGTCAAATAACTTGACCTCAAAATGTTACTGAATATACATTCTTAATAATCTACCTTCAAGAGTTCGAGAAATATAGTTTTTGTAATTATCTATAACGGTTAGCTTAATTACTTAAAAATGAGCAGAGCTAGAAAACTGAAATTTTGCATTAAATCTTTAAATAAAATTTGCAAAATTTTATGAGAGAAAAGTGTATTTTTTTCGGTTTGTATGTCCTCATGTGTGTATACGATAGCACAAAAACACAACATGCTGGATACATAACATACAGTTATAATAATAGGGTACCAGATAAATTGTTAGTCAGTCTGTGTGTCTGTTTGTCGGTCCATTGGTAAGCATTCTGACATATAGGATAGCTGAAATACAATAACACGCTAAATACGTTATATGCAGTTATAGTAATACAGTTCCAGCTTTTGACAAGAATTTATTATCAAAGCTCTAAATCTGTATCAAATATTAACTGAAATATGACCAAAGAATTGATATCTGTTGTCGTTTATATTAGTATTCATTGATTAAAAAACGCAAGAACGTAGTATCGAAATAAGTGACGCAATTTTATCTTTAAAACTGTGGTTCTGAAATGCAATTTTGGCATGGATTTACTAATTCTGTTGTTTCTTTACCTGCCCATTTGAGTAGATGTAACGTCCTCACTACATGCAGGATATTAGATTAGAAATCTTCATATCTCTAGGTAAACGAAATTTCTTTAGGAATTCTCTCTGACAAAGGGGAAAAAATTGGTGAAAATTTTGGAGCCAATTATCAGTTAGAAGCAGCTCTGGATGATTTTTCGGGAACGACCGCTGTTAAAGAAATATCGAATAATTTTATAAGTTTTGAGATATGAAATAAGTAAGTCAGTAAAATAAGTACTTCAAAATCAAAATGATAATTGTTGCAAGCTAAAAATTTGTGCAGCAGCATTGTAATTCATCGTTCTGAAAAACTTTAACGTACCATAATCATGGCGTGGTCTCATTACATATAATGGCATTACATATATGTAGTGGTCTCATTACATATAACAGTGCCCTAAGCAAGGGCATTTCATTTAATAAGCGATGATTACCATTATCTTTCGTATATGCTATATAACCTTTCTATAGATATGTGGTTGCTTGTGATTTTCGAATTTTATCATCGGCAAAATGTGAATGAGATTGCTATAATTATTCGCAAGGTTTTTTAAAACTTGCATCTATAAGACCTTCAACTTTCATTACTGCTTTGGCGAAGACGAAATTAAATCGTACCCATAATTAGAGGAAGTTTTGCCATAGAAATTGCTTACCAAGGTTGCCATTCATTTCAAATTTAATGAGATCAAAAATGAGTAGTAGGTGAATTTTATTGTTTGTATTTGAAAACATTCGTGGTTTTAATTCATAAGTCTTTGCATCTTATTTTAAGACTTATTTTTGAGTTATTCTTTGAAAACAAGTGATATAAAAAATTAAGTCAATTCCTACTTAATACAACGAAGAAAAGTATTATTTTAGTTACTTTTTTATTAAATAATTACAATTAATATAAATAATTTTTTCAAAAGTTATTGTTTTTTCGCGAGAATTGAACTCGCATTCTTCATCTTCAAGTGAAAAATACTGAAATCTTCGCATTTCGCCGATCGAGTTACTGCCTGTCGATTTCAATTTTCACTACAAACTGCTAAAGGTCTGTTTAAAGTATTAAAAGTTAATCAAATGTAATTAATAGAAAAAAAGTATTTTGACATTATGCATCATCCACTACAACTTTAAAAAAGTGTATTTGAACTTGAGTCGATGAATAAAGAGTATTTTATTAACGCTTGCAAATTTGAACAAGTTATATAAATATATATATGTAAGGAGAGAAATTCATATTATTTAATTTCTTCTCCTTGTAGGAATTGAATAAAAACTCTAAAGTCTGAATTATACTCGGTTAATATTTTTATGGTTTTCGTCACTCTTTACTGTGTAATTTCTAAAGTTTTACTATGTTATTTCTAAAAATATTCTTAGAACTTGATATCAGATTAATTTATTATTTTTGTGATTAGTATTACTGTTTTTTACGTATACATTGACCAGATTTTTTCGTCAGCTGGCTGTCGATAGATCCTCCTAAGAGTCGTATGTTTCCCCTTTGAAGTGGTGATTCTGTTATCTTGTTTACAATTATCTTGGGATCAACTTTCAGATGTAACTTGGACACAGTTCTTACCTATTTGGCATAAGTTACTTCTCCTTGCGTACAGCCGATGTCCCCTGAGTGAAGCAGAATCGACAGAATTTGTTCAGACCGATTGCTGTCATTAACATACAGCTTGATTTTATTAACGTACATTATCTCCTAGATACAGATAATCCATCTCTGGTCCTTGGCATAAGTTACTAGAGGTATTGTTTTAATGCCCCACAAACTCTATACTTGACATAAACGCTGCAATTTTTAATCAATAATAGCATAAATAACTGCCCTTTATGTGGAAATTAAATACCACGAGAAGAAGGTCTGGATTTTTATCTGGTGTTTTGTCCTGTACGTTAGACATGAGTAAATGTATAGTTCAATATTTACCAAATTTAAAAAATTGATTTTAGTTAATTTTGTTATGTTGGAAATATGTTTTTAGTCATGCATAATTATCAGTGGATTAACGATTAACCGTATCTGACTAACTGCAACGCGTGCTTGTTTCTTATTTACTATGAAGTCAGAGGATATTTATAGTAAAATGAAATGTACTTTTCTTTCCAAGAGGTCCGAGGGAAATGGTAATCATCAGAAAGCCATCAGAGACAGTATAAAGATGCCTTGGGTTTTTTTAAAGGGGTTTCCTCCCGTGTTCATAATAATATTATTTATAGTTTTAGATGATATATTTTGCTTCAGGACCCAATTGATGATCGCACCATTTTTTCTGATGTGCTTGTACTTACTAAACATTAACTTATTTCTACTACTGTGTAATTCTTGCTTCCCAAGCACTAATATTCTCTGCGTAAAAACATACGGTACCGTCAAATTTCCAGTAACACGCATAAATAATAATGTGGGAACTATTAAGAGAATACAGACTTTTGAAGTCTAACAAATTTCTAAAGAAAGTTGACGAAAAGTCAATTGCTTGGCCAGATACTGGCAATGCTTCTAATACTTATCCATTCAGAGATCATCAAGATTTATCTACTGCTCATTCTGGGATTCAAAAACCCACCAAGCTTTTACGCATGCTTCAGAATATGTTTATTTAATCGTAAGAATGGTGAGAAAAAAGATGAAAGATAACATTTGACAATACTGTGAGCTCGGATTATCCGATGACGTAGGAGATCTAAAAATTGCGGATGACATGTAATATTGTCGGAAAAAGTAATGAAGCAAATTGAAATAGTATGGAATTTTTTATTTTTATTTTCTTGAAAGGGTCTAAACTCTAAATCATGGTGAGTAAATAAAATATTTCTATTCTAAAAATTTGTTGATGCGCCTTTTTACTTAATGCTAATTTTTTATGTTGAAATAATTTTTTTACTATTGAATTTTTCGACAACATTTTGTGATTAAATGTGTTTTGAATATGTTATTGTTAATGATGCATAAAATACTTTTTCAACCACTCCTGACTTTTTTTGCCACTTGAACTGATCACAAGAGCAATTTTAAATTCAAATAAAATGGCGCGTTAAGAAACAGCACGAAACACACAACGTGTGTGTGTGTAGGGGGGGGGGGACTGGAAGAAAAAAAGTATCTAATGAAATATAAATCGAAGCAGAAGTATACTAAAATGTATTCATCCTTTCACACCTCACCCCTTAGGGAAGTAGAATTGCCAAAAATAGTCCAAAGGTATTGAAACG
Source organism: Argiope argentata (assembly GCA_026289955.1). Classification (NCBI taxonomy): domain Eukaryota; kingdom Metazoa; phylum Arthropoda; class Arachnida; order Araneae; family Araneidae; genus Argiope; species Argiope argentata. The sequence continues at coordinate 7,979,481 of JAOUZG010002851.1, read as the reverse complement.
AACGGTACATCTTTAGTTTGGTGATGAATCTTCTATAAATTTCGGATTTTATTTTGAAGCTATAAAATTTATTAATTATGATTTATTTTCTTTTATTTTTTGAATAGTTTGAAAAATTGTTCCCCCTTTTTGCAACGCTTTTTTATAAGAACTTTGTATGTTTTTTTTGTTCGTTTATTTTGGTTTTGTGGTGATTTTTGGCACAGGAGTCATGCTTGGTCATACTGCGTCAATTAAATGGTAAAATAGGACACTATTATATTTACACGTATTAAGATTTAAAAGCAGAAAGTATAACATAAAAATGAAATAAGAATCCTTCTTTGGAGTCACAATAACACAATATGAATTTTCGTTTTGAACTTTCTTGTTTACGATTATCAGATTTTTTTCCTCGAGAAAGTAGGCATTCAGTGTTTAAACCTTCTTTCTAAACTTAACATCTTTTTGAAGAATCAAGACTTCCTGTCTAGTTACCTGCATATTTTTAAGAAATTCGTACTCTTTCTTCAGTTGTGATATTGTTCAACTATCATATGTATCTATAAATTGTGAAGTGGGGTTAAAATTTGATTTCTGATTATATTGACTGATAAAATGCCATATTTTATTTCTAATAACGGATCAAGGTTTCTTTAAAGTGTAACCTAGGGATACGAAAGTAGTCAAAATTAAAAAAGTTATGTTTAGTTAAATTTTACAATATTGTAAGTTAAATAAGAGAAAAAACTAAAAAGGGTTAAAAATTGCTTTTTTTATGCTTCTGAAATAAATTTATTTAACATCACGAGTGGTTTTTGTTTAACCACACCTTTTTTTAAGTAAAAAAGGTCGCTTAAGCTTAGCATCTTCTATTACTTGACCTAATCTTCTTACAACGCAAATAGCATAATTTTGCAAATCACAGCTAGTGTAGCAAAATGTTGCATGTGAAATACCATATTAACGTCATATACAATATATTTTTATAGCATCTGAAAGTAGCACCGATCTTCTATGTCAAAATGCTGGCTGCCAATTTGGTGAAAACATTTTGTTGATGCAAAACATTTATATAAGTTAATACATTCGCTCCCTAATCATTGTTTGTTATATGTGATTATTTCTTGTTGTTCCAAAACTCCTTAAATCGCTAATGATTTCAGCTATTCCACCGAAATTCTGTACAATCTCATTTGATTTGAAATTTTGTTGCATAAGGTTCTTATTTAAATTTTCATATAAAAGCGATAATATGAAATTCCACATTATCAACAATTCCTTCTTAAATAAAAGAAAAAATTAAAAACATTGTGAATTATCTACTAATAACATCGCTTCTTGATTGGTAATTTCACCTTTGGTTTTCCGACATCCTGGCACAAAGGTAGAGTGTCTTGTGCGTGGTCGGGACGTCCTGGGTTCGAGTCTCGGTTCGGATGTGGTTGTTCTTTTCTATTTGTAAGATGTGAGAATGCACCCCTCTCGTAAAAAGGGGCTGTGCAAGGGAATGTGATGCATGATTAGCTAATACATGCTCTTGGCGCTGCTTAAAAACTAGAGACGCACCCTCGGCTTAAAATCGCCGACTGCGTCAGCTAGCTTGTACATTGCAAGTTCCATTAGAAACAACTCCAGACTTTGTTTTCAATATTTTCTTATATATTTTTAGGTGTATAGACTGACAATGTTAAATAACTTTCTAAAATATGTCTAGGTTTAATTTTTGCCTTTTTATATTAAAATAAGAAAATTAAACTATACGTTTGAAAAGGTTGGCTGAAGGATAAGTCCTGAAATTTATTTCAACCGATATTTATGATAAAAACTTATTTATTCTTTATTAAATTTGCATTCTAAGACTGTATTTACAATATTCGAATTACTTTTTTAGACACAGGGAAAAAATTCACAATTCCGCTTGGAATTATTTTGACGATTGCAATACTTTCTTTGTGTATATCTATACATAGTATAAAATGAAGTCCACTGAAAGTGGCATTTATCGGGAAAGGTTTTAGTACATTATAGTCATAACAAAATAAAAAGGAAAGTTTTAAAAATTGCAGTTTTAATTTTGCACTTATCCGTGCATGCGCGAAAGCCTCAAACTGCGCGTGTGCAAATAGCAAGAGCCGTGATATGTTGGATATTTCTTTGTTTACGCCTGATTTTAAACAGCGATTCAAATCTCATTATGCCCCCCCCCCAAAAAAAAGGGAAGTTCAACCGACGAAAAGGGAAGAAACATTCGTTAGCGAATATCAGAGAAATAAGTCCACACTTAGTAAAAGTCTTTTGATGAGAGAAATTACCGTCTTTCTTTAAATGCAATGCGATTGAGTTGCGGAGACAGAAATTCAAACTCGACATGGTTTCCTGTGATTTGTATCGGACTTATCATATTTTTACCTTTTTAACGGTCTAAATATTTCTGAATGCTATAAAAAAATTTTGTAGATTTTTTAAAAATAATTTCTAAATTTAGTTTTTATGTTTGTTTGTTGTTGCGTAATATGCTCCCGATGATGTTGCTTAATATGTCACGTCGGGTGGAGGCTAGACTTAAGATTAAAACTAATTTTTTTTTCTTTAAACTTAATTTTTCTTCTTGATAATGTATGTTACCACGGGAAACGCCGTTCAGGTAAATTGTCTAATTTAAAGATACACGAGAAAAAAATACAAATAAAGCTTGAAAATTTTTAACTTACAGGCTTAAATAGAATTCTAACAAATGAATTCTGTTAATAAAATTTGACGAAAATTATAAATCGAACTACCCATCTCCCCTTCTCCTTTTGCTTAAGCAGCGAAAATAATGAATAGTACATGGAATGCAATGCTCAAAACAATAATGCTAACGGTTAAAACGGCTTCCGAAAGCGAAAATTAATTCATGAATTATTTTTGGAGTTTAACAGTCACGAAGAATAAATAATTAACATCTTTAGTACGGTAAATGAAGACACTAAGCTTCTCCTCCGCTTAATTCTTAAATCATTTACATCCAATGAAAAATTCATTTGTAAGCCTGTTAAGATTTCCAAGAGTGGCTAGTTCCGAATTAATCTTTTAGTAGGTACTACTACTGCCATCTATTATGAATAACATGAAACTGAAACGGATCCCCCAAATAAAGCGGGACTTGCGAGCGAAAAACGTTAGAAAGGAAATTTAAAATTAGAAAATCTTCGTAAACAAAAGAATTTTTCAGTCTTTGTCGGATTTTATAGTAAATAAAACTATCAATGAATATAATTTTCCGAATTAAGAGTTGAAAATTACGCTGAATGATCGTATAATGTGTGTGATTACATTTGATTCGTATTATCGTTATTTGATTCTTTTTAATATTTTGTCTGATTTTCTAATGAAGAATTATTTAATTATCCCCTAAATAAATGTCTTTGAATTGATCTTTAAAACATGTCACCAAATTAATTCATGTAGCATATTAAACGCAGTGTTTTTTCTTTTCAAGTTAAATGGTCTCAAATATCCATATTAGGTCAACACTAGCAATGATTCAGTTTATATATATATATATATATATATTCTTTATCCTGGTAGTTTACTTGTGATAAGATCATCATCTGAAGGATTTCATCTTTAAAAACGAGTCTTTCAAAGGTTGCTCATATATGTTGGATTGGTGTTCGTTAACTCAGATGGCGAGGTCCAATGTTTTCTCACGATATAGAGTGGAAGCTTGAATATATATAGTTTTCATCATCTCATTATGGCTCAAAATTATGAGCTCTCACGTTATTTTAAAACGAAATGAATGTAATTCATAGATTTTTAAAATATCGTTAATTTGAAATGCAGATGAAAATAATTGGCTAATTGGTTTTATTTTCTTTCATTTTTCTTCTTCTCGGAGGAAAGTTACTGAAATTACCGTTTTTGCGATTTGATAGAATCTCTAGGTTTTCATTGAAAACTAAAATGATAAAAAGTTTACTTGGTCATTCTTAGTTTTCATTCAAAAATTCTCCTTATTACAATATAACGATCTGAATAGATAAATTATGAAATATAAATTATAAACAATTAAAAATATATGAAGTTGATAAGATATTTTTGAAAATAATAAGTATCATAAAGTACATTCAGTCTATAATTTCATTACTGTTATCAGTCTATTATTTCATTACTGTTATCAGTCTATTATTTCATTACTGTTATATTCAGTCTTTTGCTTTGGGTTATATTTTCTTCTCTTTTTTATTAAAAAAACGTTGATTGTATTTATCGACATCTCAATAGTTTAATTAAAAAATTTTTGTTATGCTAAATAGGATTTATTCTTATTAATTATTTACTTCATAGCTATTATAATAAAAAATATGTAGTCCTTTTAATAGCAAATTAATTTACTTATACTTATTAAATTAAAAAATTAATTAACTGATGCCTGGACAATTAAAATATTTTACCTTCTCATCAAGTATTTCTCTCCTAAAAAATGTGGACTGATTTCGGCCTGAACTGGAAATTGAGTTCTGAAATTCAACTTCTCCATTTGCTTGCTTTGGCACCCTTTTTTGTAGTTTCAGGATTGTTAATCCTCCTTTCTCATTTGTTTCGTACAGATCAGAGTCAAAGGTAATATGAAAATGGGGAAAAAAGAAAAAAAAGGAAATCTTAAAATTCACCTTGGAAGACTGGCAGTCAGATGTCAAAGCTTTATCTTAGGATCCTCCGGTTTCCGTAATGACTAAAGACGACAGCTGATTAAATGACTGCAAATTTAGCGCACTCTGTCTGTGTGCGTCTGCCATTTGTTTGGAGTAGTTTATCCAAATTTTGGCTCTTGCGCCATTAAACTAGAGTATTCAATATAATCCGGATGTGTGCACGCCACGAGTAGAGCATGTAGTCATATTACTGCGACTCTGAGCTGAATGAAACCAACGAGTTTAAATGAGAGAGGTCTTTGATAATAAAAACCTTATTAAACACAATATTGGCATAACCAACACAACACTACTTGTAACACCTATTAAACACAATATTAACATAACCGACACAACACTTCTTGTAACATCTAACATAACAAAACAACACCTATTGTCAATACCTATTAATTACGATATTAACTTTCCAAAACATTATTAACATAATGTAATATATTTATCAAACTAAAATTCCTATCAATCTGTTGATTCTTAACAAGATATGCTTAAAAGATTATTAAATATCTTTAAGATAAAATCAAACATTCAGAATAAAGTTATTTTCATAACTGAACATGAAAGTGCAAATACAAATAGCGATTGAAACAGAAAACTAGGATGGAACGTAAATTCAGGGAAGCTGAAGAATGCAAATGCTCGAATAGCAACGCACGAACCTTTTATAGTTTACGGTGGAAAGTCCTTTGAACGTTTACTCTAAAAAGTACTCCGAAGGCTTTTTTAATGTTGCGTCCTACTGTTCGTTTCAGGATCCCTAGACTAGTACTTTCTGACGCTTGTGCTTCTCTTAGAGGTGGTAGACATAAAAGTGATAGATTATTATGTCTCTTAATAATCTAAATTCACTCTATTGATAAATGGAAGCATCTCCTCTTTTCATCTCCCCTTTTATTTTAACTCTTTTTGAGCGAAATGAGTGACTCTTGGAGCATGCACAAAAGCGTGAAGGGGTTCTGAATCCGGGAATAAACAGTACTTGCCATTGTCTCTATCATAATGTTAACGATTTCTAATATTTTCATTTATGTAATACAGGTGTTTTGTTACTGTTTTGAATTTTTGTTACTTCGAACCTGCCTGTACTTTTTAATCAAGGATTCTTTTCTATTTTAATTCATTCATTGACAAAAAAAATCACCTGTAACAGTCGCCCATGATATTTCAAAAGAACATAAAACAAGGCATTTTTTTGTAATTTTTTTTTCTGTAGACCTGGTCAATCTTCAAAGATTGTAAATGACATTTCGGGATAACCTTCAGTATTTCTAACTAAATATCAATTTAGAATATGATACAGATTATTCACATCAAGTTCGGATGAATATCAAATTGTTATGGTAACTATGTTAGCATATGTCTGGATTTTGAACTGTTTGAGAAAGAAAATCTATGTTCACAAAATAAAGGAAGTTGAAGTTCCAAACAATATTTCAGTACTAAAAATTCCTTTTATTCAAAATCAAGTATAATATTTTAAGTCCATTCCTTTGGAGTTCAGAATGGAAAAGGAAAAAAATGAAGTAGATTAACCAATTTTATAAGCAAAAAATACTGGAATAAACTTCCTAGAAAAAATATGGTAAAGTCAATATTTGTTGCGGAAGGTTTCTGGTAATTTTTTAACAGTGAAATTAAAATGGAGCATTAATTTTGACATTGCAAAATACATTTACCATCTATTTAATTTCTCGATAACATTTATAGAGATGAAAAAAAGGTTTGATACAACCGCACATCTTGGTAAACTGTTAATTTCTGAAAAGTTTTAAATTTACATGAATGAAAAATAATAATTAAAAATTCCCCTTTCAGCATGCTCTTATATAAAGAAGTTTAACATGGAACTAATAGATTCCAATTGACAATTTAAATTGAAACGGAATTCATTTCTTTCAATTCTCAATTTTAAACAAGATGAAAAATACTACAAATATTTGAAAATTATATAAATATCTAACTCACTTATGGTAGATTTATAAATAGTTCGTTTTCATGATAAAAATGTATATTATTTCAATTTTAAAAACTTGTATGCAATTTTATTTTTGTTGGTAGACAATCAATGGGCGGTCCAAATATTACGCACAGTCGAAAGTTACTGACCATTAGCAGAATATACAATTAATCATATTATTAGTTGATGTATTTAAAAACATTATATCACATTTGGAACATTTTTCTAGTTTTTTTTAATATGAAAACACAAAAAATACAATTTATATTCACCTGTTGAATGGAGAAACAAAATATTGTTTTGTTTAATATATCTTTCATTTTCACTCAATTATGATCATTCCAGTTATTCTTTAATTAATATTATGTATGTTATATAATTATATTAGCAATAACTATTAATTTAATATTAACGAACCAAAAAGAAACATATGATGAAGACTTTTTCCATTAGGCAGGGTTTCAAATCAGAGATTTCTGTAATGGGCCTGACTTTCATCCAAAAAAAATGACTCCTAGTGACCCGAGAATCCCAGGAAATTGAGATTTTTGGAGATAAAATTAGTATCAAAAAATTAAAATTGATCACATTTTAACTGTTTTTTAAATCTAAATAGGATCACAACAAATTGTTCAAAACCAAACTACAAAAAGACTATAAAACATCATCAAAATATTACAAAGTTCAAAACATATTAGTTATTAATATATTATATATATATAAATATATTTTTTGGTTGATAGTCATACCCTTCACAGGAAAAAATTCCTGGTTTGAATTCCTGCCTGAGGGCGACCCTTAGAAAAAAAATCTTCATTATACATTTCTTTTTGGTTCTTTAACATTAAACTTAATATTTATGGCTAATTTGTTGAAGTTCTTTTGTGATTTAGTTGTAGCAACATTAGCGTTCTCTTAAGACAATGAAGGTTTTTGTGTTTTGGTTCAGGAAATATTGTTTAGGTGAATTTCATAATATGTAACAACAAGAAATATCTAACTTCGAAATCATTAAAAAATCTGATTACAAATACAATTACTTTCTAAAATTTATTGAACATTATATTAATAGTAACGTGTAATTGCAGTAAGATAATTTATTTAACAAGGAAAAATTACATCATATAAGAATTTATCAATAATGTTTTTGAATGTATTCAAGGTGTCCATGGTTGTTTACTAATTCTCAATTGATATTTCTTTAATTCTCACCAAGTTAAGAGGAAGAAGTAACACAAAACGTCAAGGTTTTTGAGAGACAGAAACAACAAGAAAATATGTGTCGTTTTCCTCGGTTCATTTACTCGAATTCCTGAACAACAAACATAAACGAGGGCTCGAAGGGAAAAGAATCCACGGCATAAAGTGTCTCCGTGGGCCACCATAAAATCCCATTTTCTCTACGCCGCAAACACAATCAATAAAACCAATCAATCAAACTTAAAAATAAACTACCGGTAAGTCGTAAAGCACTGCAAAAATAAACCCACGACTTGAGAACAATGCTGGTGGCTGCTCCAAAGTGTGGAGGAAATTATAGCAAAATGACGTATGGCCGGGAAATTTACGTCCCTGCGAAAGCATTCAGGTTCCTCCTCCAGCTGTCACGTCCAAGGAATGCTCGGAGAAGGCAAATTCATGTGCCACTTTAATGGTGTCGTGAGCGAGTGGGTGTATGGAACAATGGCGGGGGTGGTCCAAGGACGTCCGAATGATTGTTCTTCAAGCTGTCTGTGGTATCCGAAGCGCGCCAGGTTGTTATGACACTCGTTTGCCATTGTGTGTGGTACACTGGTGGGACTGTACAACATGCCTTGTACATGCACTTGAGCATGCTGGTAGTTGTAGATGTTGAAGTATTTGGTAAAGATTAATTGTTCCATAAATAGCCGTAGTAGAATGTAAGTGCTACTGGAAGCAACAGTACAAGATTCGGTTCGAGATTCCATTGTATATAGTGATGATAAATTCTTTTACCAGAAACTCTATATCATTTTCAAGAAGACTTGATAAACTTTTAATGATATTACATAGATCGAATGGTGCTCTTAGATCAATAATACAGATTAGCTTCTCCATTTTTCAAGCCTATTAGCTTTTAAACCATCGGTAACTTTATTTTTAATATGTTGTTTAGGAGTGATCAAGTAAATTCCTTTATTCAATACATTTAAATTAGATTTTCTCGATTTGGCCCATTCATGGACTATTTATTTCTCTTTTTATGAATTTCTTCAAGTTATTTTTAAAGTTTTATTAAAAATTAAAAAAGTAGTATTTGACAAAATATATTCTATTTTGCTGAACTTCATGTTTACACTTGAATTTCAGGGGTGAGCAATATATTGCCTATGGAACCATATGCAATCATGAAGAAAATTAAATCTAATGATTTTTTGCCATGAAAAGAATAAGAGAACCATGTTGCAATATGAAAATATATATCACATTCTGTAAACATGTAGAGCACCCTCTTTTATTGTCCCTGTGTGAAACATTTCCTACATCGTCTGTAGTTGGGAACCCTCTTTGATATATAATTTTCAATACTGCCTAAGCACACATCATCTGGAACTGAACTGAACAATTCTTTGCTTGGAAGCTTATATATATATATATA
>JAOUZG010002851.1:7950413-7969825 GCA_026289955.1 Argiope argentata | reverse complement strand
CATTAGTATTTTTCTGTTGTTTGCAATAATGCTTTTTCTTGGTCTCCTACGCTTTTTGCTATTCATCTTTGTGTCTTCTGTATATTGTAATAGTAATATTTTTTTAAAGTTTCCTAGGCATTAAAATTATACACTTCTTGTTGCTTAAGACATTCCAGAGGGGAAGATGCCAAAATCAAATAACGTACCCTATTAAGAACAATTCGAGTTGCCATAGCGTCATCTGTATCACAGGATGAAATTGATTCCAATAATGCATCAAAGGACATAATATAAGCAAAAATAAATGAAATTTGAAGCCAATTTTCGTAGAAAGCAAAATTTTTGTTTGTAATAAATGTTTATTAATACTGGAAATAAAAAAACCAAAATTAATAAAAGTTAAATACTTCAGGCAGAAAAAGAGTAATTGTATTTTATACAATTCCTTACTCGTAATATAATTTAATCAGAAATCAATATACATTTGATATATATATTTAACTTTATTGCAAAAAATAAGAGTGAAATACTTAATAATATTGTCACGAAGAAACTGCAATTAAAAAAATAATTCAGTTTGATTTAAAATGTTGAAAAAAAATCGAAAACGCTCATATGGTAGCTTCAGAAATAAAAAATAATAATTCAAATACTTTCAAAAGAAGTAAAACACGCGTAATTCTGAAAATTTAAAAAAAAACTAAATCCTTTTTACATAATGTTGTCATTAAGCATTCCCTAGTTTTAATTTTTTTTTCATTTAAGTAGTTCTTTTCAAGCTATTTAAAATTAAGTCTTTATGCATTTAATCTAAATTTCAAGAATAAAAATGAAATCTACGATCGACATCTGTCAAACACAGTTTTCGAGCTCAACCGATTTTGAGATGAAATAACCGCTACGATGTCATAGTTCTACGTCAGCCTTTTAAAAATGCATCTGCTGTCACATAAGCATACGTAATAATAAAGCAATACTGGTAAAAGCGGGACAACCTTTTAAAAACTCATTTGCTTTTAATGAAGTAAGTAAAATCTGCTTTTAAGAATAATAATAATGTAATACTGGTAAAAGCAGGAAAAAATGTATGCGGTTAAAAGATATTGAAGAATATTGTCATTTATGCTTTCTTCATTGCCTACGAGATTTCGAGCTTCAATTATTCAAAAAAATAACCTTACGAAAACAACATCCTGTTCCCACTTGATAAAAAACAGTAATTGAGCGTAATTATTATTTTTTGTTTTTAAATGTGTCAATACTAATAATATACCAATGACAGCTATATGTATATATTTTCTGAGCTATATACTTTTCTCGCGTTTTACATCTCTAATTTTTGGGGTCTTGAAAGGTACAAAAGTGCCATAGTAGTGTATTCAGAATCATTTAGATTTTTTTTCAAAGAAATCCATAGTTGGGATCTACGAAAATAAAAGTAGAAGCATACGTTTCGAGAGTCTATTCATCAGAAATTTACGGCATCCTAATGCCTCCTGTTAGCTGTGAAAGTGGCGAATTCCCAGATAAAGACTCGAAGGTGTTGAAAACGCTTTGACATTTTAAAACTCCTCTTTAGGAAAAGATTTATTCCTGCGGATCTGAGATGCGGGCGAACAGTGAAAAGAACGAGAAAACTTCCTTAGGAAATAATGAATTATTTATGGGGGGCATTGGGAAATCGAAAATATTCAGCTTATGAAGCGCCGTCCCGACAGCTGCAGTTTATAATCTGTAATGAAAGCTTAATTTTATTGGTCACCCTAAAAATGGCAAAAAATGTTCTATTAAGCTAGAAAATAGTTTTTTCTCTAAGTTTTTCACTGTTAGTAGGATTTTTAAAGTTTCAGATGAAGAACAAATGCTATTCATTATTTTTTTTTCTCTGCACTATTTACCACCAAAATCGTTATTTTTTCTGAATTTTTCATAGCATAAGGTATTTTTAAGGTTATAGAAGCACAAAGAATTTCTGAAATTTAATTGATTATTTTGTTTTCTGTATAGTTAAACCAAAAATCGTTTTTATTAGTTTTTTTTTTATTTTAAAGAATATTTTTAAATTTTTAGAAAAGCAAAAAATTGTTGAAATTTAATCGATTATTTTTTTTCTCTGTACCCAAATTTAAACCCAAATTCGTTTTTATTTGAATTCTGTACAGTAAAAACTATTTTCAGGGTCTTAGAAGATCAAAGAATTTCTGAAACTTAATTGCTTGCTTTTTTCTTTATTCAGTTTACCCAAAGCTTTTTTCTAAGTGTTTCACAATAAAAAAATTCTTTTAATGTTTCAAAACATGTAATTTCTAAAATTTACTTAATTACTTTTTTCTTTCTACAATTTAATCCAAAAGTCGTTTTTCCAAATTTTCTTAGTATAGTATATTTTTAAGGTTTTAGAAGTAGCCCTTTTGTTTTGTTTTGTTTCTCTTTACACATTATTACAGAAATATAAACTGTTTTTGCGACGGAATTTGGGTCGAGAAATGCAGAGAAAAGGAACTGTTTCCATTTTTTCAATGGAACAAGAGAAGAAAAAATAAATCCTAGTTAAAAGCTGATAGAATATTAGAAAAAAAGTACCAATAAAATTTAAGGAAAAATAAATTTATTATTGCACATTTAGACTCAAGAATTATAATCAAAGAAGTGGATATAGCTTCAGACAGCAACTTTTTAAACATTTATTTGCAGTAATTAAAAAATTTGCTGATTATATTGTATTCCACTTGCCATTAACGTATCTGTAATGCTGATCAAACCTTTTAATGCTGCTACAAAGGAAGATGGACAGTGAACACTTATTGAATGAACACTTAGTGAACCTGGAATTGATTCCATGTTAATTTTTGTTAATTTTTTTTAAAAAAATCTTTTTTTGTGTGACATTTTTCTAAAAAACAAATATAACTATTACGTTAACACTAAGTTGTTGAATTGAGGAAGAATGGTAAAAGTTGTCAAAAGCAAACTAAAGTGCAACACTGAGTTCGAATGATATTATAGTTGTCAATCAGTTTTTCTTGATATTTATTTAAAATAGATTTGCAGTATTAATAGATATCAAAAATGAATTGTAAAGATCCACAATTAGGAAACTAAAACGAAATCTCAGTGCATTCAGCAGATACACGTTTTATTCCTTCGTACAATATTTTTTATGAAAATACTAAATTAATGACAAAATACAAGAAACAATTGCAGAATCTCTGTTGATGAAATAAGTGAATATACTGTTTTTCCTATTTAGAGAGAATATACAGTATGTCAATGCAAGTCCTTGATAAATATTAGTTGGACAGACGAAGTTCCTGCGATTTAAACAGTTTCAGAAAAATTCGAATATATCTTCAAGTGCTCCAAAATAAACCTTGTGCTGAATGCTGTTCAGTTTTAACGCCTCGGTTGTGTTGGTGATATGTCACTCAATAAAGATGTGCAGCATTTCCAAGCACAGATCAATTTTCTGGGAACCAATTTCCTTCCAACAGATAATCAATTCAAGAGGTGAAAGAATTTATTGGGTTTCAGCCTTAGCCTTGGTCAGAGAGAAACATGATCTTGAATCACACTGAAAAAGAAAAATATAGGGATTTAAAACTCATATATGTATGCACTAGCTCTTATTAGAGCCTTGACACTCATGAAAAAGCACACAACTAACCTAAAAACAATTTATTTACAGTGTGTACCTGAAATAAAGCAAAATAGCAAATCAAGTCCGTATTTCTTTAACATCACGTCAAGCTTATTTTTTTACTACAACAGCATTAAACGCATATTTTTTAAATTAAAATGAAAATACAGTTATCAACAATTATAACACATTGCACAGCTTGAATTTTTAATGCCAATTGGAGCAACTCAAATGCCCGAATTTTCTACACCATTTGGGGTAACGCAATGCATATTAGAAATTTTTAATTTCCTTTATTCGTTTTATTTCATTTAAAACTACTTCAAAATGAATAAAAAAATCGCTTATTTAACAATTTTTATTTTTAAATGCATCAAGCATTACGGAAATAAACAGAATCGTAAGAAATAATCGATCAAAAATATGTAGCCTAACACCATTAGCGTGGGGAGGGGGATAAACTAAAGTCTTAGTCTTTTGGCGGTTGGGAAATGAAAACTTTCATGGCGAGAAAGTTAGTTTTTAATTAATAAGAAATTAACCATTCAATTAATCAGAATAAATAGCAGCCTATGTTCTATTTTTGGCTATAATCCACATCTGTGCTAAATTTCATCCAATTTCGTTCAGGTGTACTGGCATGTTTGACTTATGTCATCCATCCATCCAAACTTTCACATTTATTATAGTAGTATAGATTAAATAGGGTATGAATCCTTGTATTATTCACATGGCTTTATGTACCTAATCATGATAAATATACTTTAAATTCACAAAACCAGAGAGAATGGTCTCTCCAAAACTTTTTCTAATAAAGGTGTTATGCCAGAGAACGCCTTGCATCGCACTAGTGTACAATCGTTATGAAATATTAACCTTTGGCGTTACTAGTATTTTTATTGAATCTATCCTGTGTTCTTCTGTGAGTACTGTGGAAAAAAAATCCCTTGTATGCTATTAATAGTATCAGAAAATCAAATTTGGGGTTTAGATGTGTTTTTACCAACGGCCTGAGACAAGCCTTCAACACAGAACTACAGTTACAGTCACAAAATCGAGTGCTAAATTTTATATATTTAAAGCATTGCGTCTTTGAGTTATCAGATATACATATTCCTGAAAATACAGACCGACAGACGCGCAATTCTTGTTGGATTTTACTTAAAATTTGTTAAGTCTGTATATAAGATTTTATCGATCTAGCACCATTCTTTTTGTAGCATAGTGTTATATTATATTCGAACAGGTGGATAAACAGAGGATTTTACTCAAAATTTGATAAAAAATCTGCAAATTTGGCGTAAGAAATGCATATCGAGTTTCTTTTGTCTGACTCAAAGAGTTTTTATGTTTTATCTTCTTCACAGTCAGACAGACGGATATTTCCAATGTGTTTCCCGAACTAAGGGATATCTGAAGCATGCAAATTAACCAAAATCTTAATTTCAAATTTTTACGCAAACTTTAGTAAAAATCTGAAAATTTGATAAAAGAAATGCATATAAAATTTCTTCCGTCTGAGTCAAAGCATTTTTTTGTGTTATCTTTTTGGAGTTCTAATTTTTTGGTTATTTCTATATTTTCTTTCTACTATACAAAAAAGTAAAAATGAAAAAGAAAAAAGAGGGAAACTTCAGTTTATATTCTTTGATTGATTGTGTGTGTGTGTGTGTGTGTGTGTGTGTGTGTGTGTGTGTGTGTGAGTGTGTGTGTGTGTGTGTGTGTGTGTGTGTGTGTGTGTGTGTGTGTGTGTGTGTGTGTGTGTGTGTGTGGGTGTGTGTGTGTGTGTGTGTGTGTGTGTGTGTGTGTGTGTGTGTGTGTGTGTGTGTGGTTATTTTTAGGAGTGCAGGTGGGAAGTGGAGTGTAGGAAGATGAAGCCCCTTAGTGTACTATAAAATATTGAATTAAATCTTAAATTTATTATATTTAAAACTGTGTCTTTACTTTATTCTCAGATATCTTCTTAAAAGAAATAATTTTGAAATTTTTATTTATTGACAACGAGAATTGACAATGACTATTGTTATGTGTGATTCTAATGCTTTCTACTCAAAAGAAAAAAACATCACAATAAGAAATTGCTTTGGAAAAGCAATAAATATTGATAACTAATGCTAACTAGAGTACTCGAGAAGTAGTAATGCCACTCGTCAAATTGTAGATCCCTATCGTTGCAAGTTAAATAATTCGATACGATTTGTTGGCTCTCCGCAGAGTTCGGTCCGGGAACTTTTTGATAAAACCGTGACGCACGTGAATGTGAAAAATCGGGGGGGGGGGGGACGAACTTGCATTTTCGGGTGGCATAACTTTATACGGTTGGGAACTTGTCCGAACGGATCTTCCTTCTTAATTTTGATGGTCGTAAATTGTCCGAATCGCCGTGGTGTCTTCGTCGTTCCGATGCCTCACGGAGTAGGTCATCCGATTTACAAATGAACGCTGTCGTTCGTAGTTTGCAAACTCGTTCCCGGTCGATTTTTAGATCCGATCACGCGAAATGGTAAATTGGACGGAAAAACTCTTTTAATTGAGTCGTAAAATTTTATGACTTTCCTTCGAAAAATGATATAGAGGAAACCTGTGGTTAATGAATCGGGAATTTTTAAACATAAATGAATAAAATTTGGGAAAATATGTAAGACTCCAAACTTTAACTTAAGTCACTATATATTTTGGCGCATAAACGTTAAGATTTTAATGTAAAATTGTAATGATAAATTAATATCTCAAATTTCTTAGGTCTTTCTTCATGTCCAGATGTCCAGAGAAAACATTAATCAGCTCCACCTTTAGCATCCTATTCTGGTAGCATTCCCAATCATGCAGGTATAATTAGGCTGATTCCGCTACCAAAACAGTTCTTCACCTATTATAAGAAGGCCGGGATAGTCCCTTTAGTAGGGCGTTGGATTCGCCTCCCTTGGGTTGTGAGTTCGAATCCCGTCGATCGAAGACTCCGCGTGAGTGTGAATGGGGTGGCAGGCACAGGTACAAATCTGTCGTAACCACCAAGTCCTCCAAGTGTAAACAAAACTAATACTCAGACTTGAGCATTCTCAGATTCATGATTAAATTATGAATGAATGAAATGCATGAATGAAGTCCCTCCCCCATAAAAAGGGTTGTGACGTGTGGCCCTAGACTTTGTCAGTGGGCTTATCTTTGAGGAGGGCCATAAGAAACAACAATATCTCAATTTGGTAAGAGTCCTGAGATCAAGAAATACAAAATAAATTACAATTTAATCAACAGGCTATTAGCTTTTGGCCTATTGTCTCGGTTAAGCCATGTTCCGACGACCTGTGGAATTACGGTTGTGGTCGTAAATCGGCCAACTGGCCCATTGTATGACCTCTCCCGCATGTGGACGTCGATCCAGAGCTTCCCGCAAACTGTCGGTAAAAGGAACAGGCATGAAACAACCTCCGAAAACCACAAAAAATAACTTATTGAAAAAAAATTAAATTTTTATTATTTAATTGTCAATTTTGATATTTATACAAACGAAAATTATGTTTTTACCAAAATGTCTTCTTAAAAATTTTTTTTTGAGACAGTGGGGTGGGGACGATTTTTGTCTACTTAGATTTTTGAAATTTTCCCAATTTTTTTTTCAATTTAAAATGCTATTCATCAATCAATTTTTCAGTAATTGTAGAGGAATTGGCGATATTTATCATCCTATTTAATAGCAGAAGTTAAAATATTTATTGTTGATTTATATATTTTTTTATTTAATTTTCAAATGAAAAATTTAATTAATTTCCAAAGTTAAAAACTTAGCTATTTCCGTGTCGATTTTTACTTATTATAGTGATACTACATTTTGGAATGCAGGTCTAAATTTTTTTAAAAAAATATTCCGGGAATAGTTTTCTGGACTATATCTGACACTCTTTAATAAAACTGCTATCACTCCTTCCCCTCAAAAATTGCCGACCTTGGGTAAGATAGAGAACGCCTTGCATGGCACTGGCCTACAACAGTTACGAAATATTAACTTTTGCCGTGACCGTAGCATTTTCACTAGATGAATCATAAGCGATTTTTTGGATCGTTTAATCATTGGCATGTATTTAATATTATCCAAAAATCGATGAAGTTAACGTGTTTCCTACCCTCTTTTACCAACCAATTGAAGCAAAATTTATCACCTATCAAAGTTGACACAAAAAGCACAATATGTTATCTAGTCTCAAAAACATTAGCACATATCTTATATTTAAGCCATCGAGTTTCCATGCTCTTTAAAGTACAGACGCGTAGACAGACATTCGACTCCTTTTTAGATTTGGCTCAGAGTCAGATAGGCATCTACACTATAGAAGTTAAATCTGCGTGTCGAATTTCCTCCATCTTGCTCTCTTCATTTTGTAGTAATCATTTTAGCTTATATCCAAACAGCCGTACAGATAATCTGCTTCTGAATAGATTTTACTCAAAATTGAGGCAGAAATCTATAAGTTTTGTGTAAAGATCATTTACCAAATATCATCCATCTTGATAATAGCGTTTTTAAATAATCTTTATGACGAACGGGTGGGTGAATGACAGAAAACTCTTCCAAAAACGTGTTTTTCAAATTCAAAAAAGATTAGAGCATGTGCTTCCTCAGTATCTCATTTGATTGACGATTGCAATTTTGTCTCAATATTTTGTGTATGAGTAGAGGGGGGGGGGTGCCTAGGCATCGTCCATAGATCAAACTACTGCAGACTTTTGGCCAATAATGGAGTTTTGTTCAGTGATTGGCAATCATGGCCGGTTAAATTACCCGGCGTCCTGTCATAGAGGTAAGACGTCTTCCCCGTGATCTGGTGTCAGGGGTTCGAGTCCCGGTTAGGGCATGGTTGTTCTTTTGTGTGCTATCTGTGAGATGTGTGAATGTTCCTCCCTGTATAAAAGGGCTGTACAAGTGAATGTGATAAGTAAACAGCAAAAGTTTATACTCTTGGTTCTAGTTAACGCTGTCACAAAACAAGCGACTCTGGTTACGCTTAAATCGATGACACGTCAGCGAGCTTTTCCATGGCAAGTACCATAAGATCAACAAGGTTCACTGTTTTCTACGTATTATTAAAGGAATAATTGATATGATTTTACTATTTGCAGTTGTCTTTGAAAACATGTATTTTTTTTATCCTCTCTCTTGATTCCCCTTTTTCTGAATTCAAAGCCAGAGAAACAAAAGATAGGATTTCTTTTGAGCTTAATATATTATCCTTTTTGTCTTTTAAAGAAATTTGAAAGATCGCGACTAAATCTTATTTTAACACAGCGTTTTTGTATTTAAAATATCACAACAGGCAAACAAAGTTGGTGAATGGACACTGACTTTGAAGGGGAGCGGGGGATTTTAAAAAGGTTTGTTGGCATGAAACTCAGAGAATATTTCAGACTAAAACATGCTAATAAATTTTGAAATACTTCATTAAAGAAGTTCTTAATATACGTGCTATGTTATTACAAATATCCAAATAAAATCTCATGTGGGAATTTTTATAAAAGTATTCCATTATAACTATGATTTTTTGTGGTGTTTTTATACAACTCTTATTTAACCGAATAAGAAAACAATTTAAAACAATTATAAGTAAAATGAAGGAGGAAAAAACCTTCGAAACAAGAAATAGTTATTCAAATATGGATTTACTAACAAAAATAAATTAATAAATAAGGAAAAGAAAATGAAATCTACGATCGCAACTTTCTAGTTATCATGTGTGAACAGTATTATTTTTTTAAGTCATGATTTGTCTTAATTAATTTGTCATTAACAAGTTTAAACCAGTTTGACACAATCACGAGACTTCTCTACAGGTCTCTATCCTTGAGATGAAGTAACAACTACGATGTCGTAGTTTTATGTCAACCTTTTAAAAACGCTTATGTTTTCAAAGAAGCATACATAATAATAATGAAATGCCGGTAACAGCAGGTAAAAAAGTATAAGCAATTAAAATATATTGGTAAATACTGTCATTTACACTCATTGCCTACGCGATTTCGAGATTCAGTTTTTCAAATCCTATAACGAAAGCAACACATAATAATGAATTAATTTAGCCCGAAATAAATTAATATAACAGATATTAATAAATAAATAAGTTCGCACAAAATAAATTAATATAATAAATAAATCGTTTGGCACAAGAATCAAAGAAAATTTCAGACTAAACCATATAAATAAATTTGGCAGTGAATTATAAGGAAAATTTCTAACTTACATTTAACTTAATAACAAATATCCAAATTGAATCTCGTTTGAGAAATTTCTTAGATGCTTTATCCAAGTATTCCATTTATAACAATGAGTTATTTATTTTTTAGAACTTTTATACATCTGAATATATTATAAAGCTTATTTCGCTGAGTAAAATTACAATTTAAAACAATTATATATAAATTGACTGATGACAAACCTTCAAAACAAGAAATAGTTGTTCAAATAAGAATTTAACAATAGAAACAAACAAATAAATAAATAACCAATTTTCACGAAAACTTTTTATGAGATTAAGAGTTCTCCCAAACAGCTTGTTTAACTTTTCATTACAGCTTTCACATTGAATCACAAATTATGATAATCAGTTAAATATGATTTCTTTTTCTATTTACTGGATATAATTGAAAGAAATAAACTTTGTATCAAAAACAGATCAGCAATTTGAATAATATACTATTATTATCAACAAAAAAAATGTGTTAGCCTTTATCGTAGAAAATCATTTTATTGACCTATTTTTTATTTAGTAGCGCATGATTTTACATAATTTTACATAAACCATTATCTTCCTACGTTTTGTGTACTCAAGCCAAATTCGCTTTTTTTTTGTGCCATGAAGGCTAGCCCAATAAATAAACCATTAGTTACTAATGTAATAAATATTACTTTTGTGTTAATCATAAGAATTTTCTGATCACTAATGATTTTGGTTACTAATGATTGATATTTTCTACCAATGGCAAGTGTTTTTCCTGATAATAACGCTGTCCAGTAATAAAGTTACAGCATTGCTTTGCATTTATTTTCCACATAATAGCTGTTGTAAGAATTGTGTTTGAAATCGCTGTATGTATGATTATGATATGTTTTTGTGATAAAACGAATGGGAGGGGAAATGCAGAATCTTTTGTTAGTTGCTTAAAAAACTTTTTTTGCTAAACGCAGTTAATTTAAAAGAAATCTTTTTGAGAATTTAAAGATTTAATAAATAGAATGATTAGCATTATTGATAATTAACATCTATTTCCAATATATCATATTTATTGAGAAAAATGCTACTTACTTGAACATAATTCCTAAAGATAATTTTAATCTCGAAAAAAATTTAGGGGATAGCCCAATCACAAGCATAATAAAAAATTAAAATCTGCACAGTAAGCAGAATAATTACGAATATTAACATTTAATGAGTTTTATATTTTAAATCATGAAGAGAAAAATATCTTTGTGGTAATGTGTTCTTTATTTGAAAAAATACATAGTTTTAATTAAATTTAATTATTTTTCAAGATTATATTAGGATAAAATGTTATGAAATTCGCCAGATAAAAAAGTAGATTCTTAAAGTATAAAGCTTATTCGAATAGTCATAACGTTCCTGGATTAAATGTGTGAGATGTTTATTTGATTCATACGAAAGAAAAAAAAATAGTGATTTTATGAAATTTTGTGCATTATATGCCTTAATATTCTTTGCAATTCTCTTTGTTTGATAAATAGCGTGAAATGCATAATATAAATTTATAAAAGTTTCATCAATGTAATTTGTTCCTCTTAATAAAAATGTTACACTACAAATTAAATTTATACATATTTCACAGTCTGAAAAATATAAAAAGGCATCAATCGTTTTAATATTTTACACGAAAGAATTTGTTTGAAAATCTGAATTTTAAATAAAGCAAGTTTATTCTATGTGACATGTACATTTAACAAGTTCATTCCATATAACAAGCAATATTTCTCATCTGGCGTACGAGGATAATCTGCGTTTTTTATCATGTCAGAACATGATGTTGTTGTTGGGATGAGGTTTTTGGCGTCAACAAAAAGCCGTAAGCGAATAATAAAACAAAAATTTGTTGGCGAAAAATAAAATTTTTATTTTCTGCACGAGCTTTTCAAAATATCAGCTTTTTATAACATGTTGCTATCGTATTTACAAAAGCCCTTATTTAAAAAAAGGAGGGGAATTACTACAGCTAATAAAAACCTAGAAAGATGTCATTTTGAGCACATGATTATATGAAATGAAATAAACAGGAAATGTGATGTTTTTTTGAACAATAAACGCGATACAAAGTTTTTTGGACCGTTTGCAATACCAAAGTGACTCATTCAATGAAGCCATTAAAATGAATAAAAATATAATTTAAACTTACACGAGCACGTGGTGCTTGGCCGTTCAAGAAATGATGTTCTGACATGATACATTGAAATATGCATAGCAAATTTTATTTTAATATTTATATATTTTTCTTTGCATATACAGCCCAATTCCACTAATATTTGTAGCAATTATTGTGATTTTTTCACAACAATTTTGCTTAGGCTGAAGTGACCGTTTGTTGAACTTACAACGAAATACTCACGGAATTGTACTCCGAAATACATCGGAGTGCAAAAGGTTAAATGAGATCCTGCATACATTTTTAACTACCATAATGCCTTCGATAGTTATTTATTAAAAAAATTACTTCTGCAAAGGGCTATTTATATTTTACTTTATTTATTTTTTGAGCACTTCACTTTTTTTGTTTCGGAGCATTTTGAAAAGGGATTAAATCCTTTTTCTCGTGGTACAAGTCAAATGCGTCTTTAATTTCGAAATACCACTGCGCATCTAAAAATAGGTTTCTGAATGTCCAGGAAGTGATTACTGTACAGTGAATATAAAATACTGTCCGCAAGTTGTAAGATGGTTTGCGCAGTTGCTTTTCTTGTGTTTGCAACAATTTTGTCAAAGCAAACAAATAAAATAAAAATTAAATCTGAACCCTTCTGGGAAATTAAAAATATAAGATTATATTGTTCATGATGTCTGATTCGCATCTTAATAAATTTTGGCACTTTGAGTTGAGATTCATTAAGTTGTTACTTCGGATTTAAGCCATTATAGTGTAATTTAAATATCACTATATAATAACAAATTAATTAGTAAAAAAACGTGAAAAAATTGCCTTTTCTGCAGTCATTAGAATATATCAAAATCAAAATCTAAAATCAGTGCTCACCACTTCTGGATGTATATACGATTAATTTTAACAATTACTTTCCAAAGCATATAAAACACACAAACATTATCTCGATCATCAATGTCTATATTTTATTTCTATGAAGATTATCTGCGTCATTAATATATATCTTTTTTTGATTCCTACTATTAATTCATACTCTCCCTATGCATATTTATATATCTCGTCGAAATTTTCAGTCGTTGATAAAATACAACTTTTATTCAGCCACTCGAGTTCAAGTACATTTTTTTTACTTGTAATAGATGACACTTGATGATGATACAGTTTTTTCAAACATTAATTCATTCATTAAATTTAATTTAATACTTTAAATAGAGATATAGAAGTTTTCAATACAGATTGAAATCGACAAGCAGTAGCTTTGTCGGTAAAAAGCGAAAATTTCGGTATTTTTTGCATGATATTGAAGAATGTGAGTTCGATTCTTGCAAAAATCAATCATTTTTTGATAAATTATTTATATCAATTGTATTTATTAAATAAAAAGTAACTAAAATAAAAAAAATCTTTGTTGATCTAAGTAGAAATTGACTTAATTTTTTTATATTACTTGTTTTAGCTGATTTACAGTTTTATGCAAGATGACAATAAGCATAAATTCCGATGACAATCTAGTTGAAAAGTTTAATAGTATTTTTAACAAATTTAAAAGTATAAATTTTGTTTTAAAAGTTAAAAAAAATTGTTTTAAAAGTTTTGTTAGTTAAAAAATTGTATAGTAAATTTTTAAGCCACATTAAATCAAAAGCTCCCTTTGGAAACTTCTACTTCGAAAACGCGACAAATTAAGGACGAAACGAATGGACATCGATCGCATTCAGGCTGATGAATAATCAAAGAAATCTTTTGTTTTGGCTCAGCCCAAAAACAAATAGAACCACTCTTCCTAAAAAGGTTGTCTGCAGCCTCAAAAAATTCTTCCCTCGGATCGAACTCTATAGGCATGGAATAGATTCTGTAATTGCTTACTTCTCGGAATCATCAATTCGAAAGATCTTTAGAAAGATCTGGCACGGTATTAAATTCCACGAAAACGATGCGCTGATCTTTGCTCGCTAATTACAAGCTGGTTCTCAACGATTTCGAAGAAAGGAAGGGTTCCAATCGCAAATATCTGATGAAGGTGAACTTATCTTCGGAACAAAAATGAGGCTATTTATCTGCAAATTATGGTTATTTTTTCATTATTAGAAGATTACGTCTTCCTATTTTTTCCGTTGTTCTATTAAATGAAAACTCATTCCGATTGTTGTTGCGCTCTGTAAAAAAATAATGTATAGATAGATAAATAAATAAAGGAATGCGAGTTATGTTATATCTAATTTCAGACTTTTGTTCTTAATGTTAATTAAATAGTGCTCATTTTTGAATAAGAAGTCCTTTCATAACCATATTGAACTCATAACCTGCCTCCCTAACATTTTTTCTGCGTTCATTGTTCTTATTTAAAAAAAACATAATCAGTCTCATCCGATTTGAATAAATATTCATTTGATTTTGATTTTGATGGAGTTTACTGGCGATAAAACTATTTCTGATTACGTATAAGGTTTAAGCAAACATATAGTTCATAAAAGAAAGAAAAAAACGTATGGTCTTATATAAAAGATTGATTATAAATTCTGTTCTATTTCAGAAATAATCTATGTCTTAATCTGCATAAAAAACTGTTGTGTAGGTTTTTAAACATTAAGAAAAAGGAGCATTACTCATATAAGGTAGAAGAAACCAATTATTTTATAAAAAAGATAAAAAGTGAAAGATGAGGCACTTTAAGAAGAATGTTTTTTTAAAATGAGAATAATAAAAACATTGAAATCGCTGATAATTAAATTTGATATTCCATGAGAATTTGACTAGCTGTCATTGGACTTCGTCATACTGTACATATGTTAATGTACGCGTCTAGTATAGCCCATTTTAAATAAATAATAATTGTATCCAATTTTCTGTTCTGATAAAATGGACTAAAAATTGATGGAACATTTAATGATAAAAAAGCTCCAAACTGTTTTTTTTTGTTTATCATTTTTTAGTAAATAAATAAATAAGACAAGTTGGAAATGTTTCGTGTTTGTAATTGTTTAACTATAAGGGATTTAAATTCTTTTAATGACTGTTCACTAATAACATATTAATTTTTTCATGCAACTTCTATTACAGTAACCAGAATGATCCGTTATTCCTTTCTTCATATTATAAAGATTAGTTTTACTCTTCTGCTCTGATATCATCAATAAAAATTTCGTTGAAAAGTATTTATCTGGAGTTAAAAAAATGTCGTTTTACAGATGTTTAATGCGCAGGTAAATTTTAAATACAAAGTACGTATACAAGAAAGAATATTTGTTTGGTTTTTGTTGAAACCGTTTTTTCTTTTATCAATTTCCTGCAATTAGTTCACACCCTCTCTATATATGTAAGTATATTATCTTGTTAAAATTTTCGATCCTTTATAAAATACTTTTTATCCAACCACTCGAGTTCAAATACATTTTTTTAACTTGTAGTGAACGACGCTCGATGTTAATACAGTTTTTTCAAGTACTAATTCATTAGTTCAATTATTACTTTGAATAAAGCTTTAGCAGTTTGTAATGAAAATTAAAATCGGCAAGCAGTAGCTCAGCAGATAAAATGCGAGGATTTTAGTATTTTACACGTGACGGTGAAGAATGCGAGTTCCATTTTAGCGAAAATCAGTCATTTTTTTAGAAATTATTTATACTGATTGCGATTATTTAATAAAAAAGTAACTAAAATAAAATGTTTCTTTGTTGACCTAAGTAGGAATTGACTTTAATTTTATTTTATTTATAGTAATTGTGTTACATGTGTGTATTTAATGGCACAGAAAATTATTTAAGGATGAAAATTGCAGAATGCCATTCCATATTTACCATTCTGCTAGTATTTCAAATAATAATTTGATAGACATTTGGAGATTATGAACATAGATCTAAGCATCAAAACCTAGGTTGATTATAAACAAAAATAAACTTCAATTGAAATCCAGTAACTTAATTATAAACCACAAGCCTAAAAATAAAGATTAAATTATAATAAGAATAACGAATTGCAGAAAATGATAAGATTATGGCTCACTAAATTTTAAGTTTTCCAAAAAAAAAGAAGTTTTTTTAAGTTTATACTGTTATATCTGCATATATGAAAAACTAATGATGGATTGCACAGCAAAACTAATGACGGAATCTTTTTTCCTTGTTTCCATTGGGTGTCAAATCTTATCAAGAAATAAATCGATGTATTTCATATCGTCACTTCTATTGTAAATTTTGTTTCTCTTCTAGAATTAGTTGTCATCTAATCTCTATGTAGAACGTCTCCAATTCAAACAAAATATCATGCGCATATATCAAAATCTGACCGACCTTCCTGGATAAAGGAAATATAATGTTGTTTTTGAAATATGAATAATGAATGACCCACCTGACCCCTTTCGTTCACACGCTTCATCAAATTAAACTATAGTACCGTAAAGACCAAGCTTCTCTAGGGAGTTTTATTTTATATTTAGTCAGTAATTTTTGTAAAATTAGAGAAAATATTTATATTTAGATATAATTAATATTGGAAAAAATATTAAAATACGAAACGCATATTGATTACTTATGAATATTTTTCAACTTTACCTAAAAATGAACAGATCATTTAAATGAAGAAAATCATTAATTCACTAAGTTTACCCTATTATTCGAAACCCTCTACTATATTACAGTTGTATCTATACAAAAATTACTCGTTTAAAGCTGTAAGATCTAATGGTATAATTCAAAGTTTATTGTTGTTTAACCAATGAAGATTAACAGATAACAAATTAAGACAATGCAAGTATATTTATCTTAGATATCATAGGACTAAAATTCATGTAGTAGTTTCCGAGGAAATATGAAATGAAAAGAGAAAAATTCTTCAAATTTGGTATAAAGACCTCACACCAAATTTCCTTCTTCTGAACCAAAAAAGCTTTTGATTACCTTTGTCACAGATAGACAGACGGATATGTTCCAAAAATATGTTTCTTTTTTATCTCAAGGAGATCTCAAACTTTGAAATTCGCTAACATTTCGAGTTCAAATGCATTGAAGATTGCTATACTCTTTCTATGCTGCGCATACGGGAAAGTAAAAAGAATAATAATCATTTTTGAATCTGAAGTAAAGCATTTTCTTAATTTTATAATTTATATAGTATTCAGTACTGCATAAGCTATATACTTTTACATATTTTATATAGTATTTACTTTATTACACTGCATGGCACCTTCTACACTCGATCCGAAATACACCAGAAGGCACCAGAATTAAAATATTTTTGACTCTCTCTTTACTGATAGTTTTTAATTAATTTAGATTTAAATTTTTCCTTTGCTACAATTTGTTAGCTTATTAATTACATGTCTCTAAAAATGTTTGTTTTTGAAAACTGAAAACAAAAAAAAAACTTGACTTAGAATTGAATCTTTACAATGACACGAAAGAATTCATGTCTCTTAATCTTAATATTTTTTTATTGTTACTGAGAGCAGAAATTGTCAGAAGCAAAGGCTGTCCTTCTGAAATACTAGAGAGTCTAAGTTAATAAATCTGAAAAAACTTCATTGAATGAAGAATAGAGTGTTGAAAGCGTCGATGAAAAACAGTTCTAAATTCATTATTTCGGAAAATTTATTTTGTTAAACAGACAGATAAAAGCGTATATCTTACACGACAGGTTAAATACATCATACCAAAAAATCTGCTTTCACTAATCCTTTATTTTCATTTATCAAAATTTTATTTTGTAAAGTAAACATTTTATCTAAGACAAAGTCAATTTGATTGAATATGAAAATCATCTCTTGATTTATTCATTTATTTTCTTTGAATATTTATGCATCATTGCTTACATCTCCCGTTTTTCTTCTTCAAAATTTCACCTGAATCTCCATAACAACGGTATTAAAAGCGGCCGGGTGACTTCATTACAGTAAATCGCAGTGTTGATTTTTGCATGATAATTTTAATCACTCGACTGGAGTTTTAAAAAACAAAACAAAAAACATTACAGTTTTTTTTTAATCTTAAAAATGGGAGGAGTCTGCTACTTTAGAGCGAAACATTCTCTTATTTTTTTAATCACGCCTTTTTGTGTTATTTTTAAACATGGTTGCATTAAAATCAAATCCCAATCCGCCGGTGAAGGGCCCGAAAGCCGTCGTTTCCCAAGCGCTGCGCGAGGTACGGCCGCCTCCCGCCAAACCATTCCCCGTAGGAGTCGGCGAAGGGGCGTGGACAGCGTAGTGCTATCGACCGTAACAAATGACACAGAAATATGCTAGGCATGCCACTCGGGTAGCCCGGGGCGCCAACTCTTAAGACAAGCGGCCAATTTATTTATTATGTTTTGCTGCCCCTTTCTCTATTATTTTCCTATCCTGGACGCAGGGAAGGACAAATGTCCTTGTCTCTTCCCCTTGTTTTTCGGTAGCAGAAGCTTGGGAAAAAATGTTTTTGCCGATTTGTGTGCCCGGGAAAGCAGGGCCCGATGTGACCGGAATACTTATGCAGCGGCAATTGAGTCGCGTACTTCCTCTAATGTGAAAGTGAGGTGGAAAGTAAGATAATTGAAGTTTGATTCGGTCTGGAAGAATTTTGATGACTTTTTTTAAATCTCATTGGATGAAATCGGTGCGCGTCCTTCTCGACGGTAGCATTTAATGTGATTAGGCGAAGGAGAAAGGAATGGGGATCTTTTTATTCTCTATACACTCGGAACTGAAATATATTTATGCCTAGAATTATTAAAGTAAAAAATATTTCTGTGTCTATTATGTACTCAAAATCGTTTAATTGTTTAAAAATACCTTTAAATTGTCCTTTAAAATCTTTTAATTATGTCTCTAAATCTTTTTGTCATTAAAATTTGTTTTGTCTATCAAAAACTTTTGATTGTTTGTTTATTTTTTCGATTCAAATATCAATTAAACCAGAAGATTTGTAAAAATCACCTAAAATCAATTGTTTCCTAAAATCTAAGTACCTATTAAATTATTGTTTTTAATTTCGAAAGGCTGTTAAAATTTTAAGAAAAGATTCATCATAAATGAAACTAGTATTATTGGAAAGGTAAAATTTTGAATTTTAAGGTGGCAAAGGAATATAACGTGTACGAAAATTTGCTTGAAATTTATTTACGAAAAAGGACCAGATTTCAGTTCATATCTTACTAACTGATTATTTATTTCAATTTTTACTCGTTAAAAAGGCGTCCGGTACTCTTTTTCCAGCATTAAATAACGAGTGTACAAATTTTAGTGCCTTTGGTTAACTTTTTAAGAGAAGAAATGCAACGTACTTAAAAACACACATGTAGCTGTAATAACGTTTATTATTATATGAGAACATGAATGTTGTTTTTTTTTAGGAAGTTTTGAATAGTTGAAGGCGTAGTTTCAATATGTAGAAGTTTTGAATAATTGAAGGTGAAATCACGTAGGCATTGAAGCATATATGACAATATTCAT
>JAOUZG010002851.1:7926863-7950013 GCA_026289955.1 Argiope argentata | reverse complement strand
AGTTAAATATTATTCGAAGAGATGAAAAATTCATATCACATAAGGGACGCCCTTTACATTCTTCACGCCACTAAAATCGAAAATGGGTAAAAAAAATTATATTCTATCCCTGATATTATCTGCCTTCGATGCACTATTGTTGTATGATCCCCATCACATAGAAAAGATTTTATCCTGATACAGAAAGAAGAACTCATAGATTAAGCAGTCATAAAGCTGAGGCGCATTAAGTTTTTGCCAATAATGACAAGTTAGGAGGGAACCCAAGGTTTCAGGATAACCTAGTGGAATTTTTTTTCATCTACATTTTTCTCAATACCAATCGTTGCCGACGTCCTGGAACAGGAGATGTGCGTCTTCCCCGTGATCTGGACATCCTGGGTTCGAATTTCTCCGTCTGTGCTGTATATGATTCCTGTATGTAATGCGTTGTATATATTTACTGTGTTACATACCCGTGTAAACTTAGTGGTACATAGGAGTTATCTAAATGTTCAATAAAAATACTAATTGTTCCAGAAGTTTTGGTTCATCTCAGAATAATGTAAATTTTTTCCTTCAGTTACAGTATCGTGTGATTTTCCTAGAGCAGAATCCTTAAAATTTTATTCCCAAACTTTTTTTTTGTTAAACCTTTCACTAATATTTGAATATTTTATAAAATCACTATTTTGATGCGATGCTTACAAATAAATTCAAATATTTTTCACCATAATGAACTGATACTATATTTTACACTGTAATAATAACGATATAATAAAAATCTGCAATCCTAAAAAATAAACACTCTAAACTGCGAAAAACGCGGGATGCAATAGAAATTGGACTGATAGCCAACCCGCGGAAATCGCGGGGTAAGTATCTGGTGGTATAAATCTTTATGCACTTTAACAGTTGCCATTAATGTTTGAACTCTAATGTTTCTTTATGTTTGAACTCTTCTTTAATGTTTGAACTCTTGATATTTTATGAATTGTTACTGCCACAGTTTCATTTTTACCCCACGACTATTTTCTCAAAGTAATCTTGGAAAGAACTCGCTAACTGGTAAAATTACACTACCTGACTTTAAGAGCGAATATTACAGATTGAAAAAAGTGCAGAAAGTCATGTATATCGGCTTTAGTAATCTCAGATATATCGTAAAGATTAGACGCCTCAGCTGGCAAAATAAGGAAGCTTAAAGGGAAGTTACACGCTCAGATGCCATCTTTGTCATCTGATATAGTTCCGACTAACGAACTTCATTCCAAAAGAACTCTCATGCTTGCTTCAAAATGGTATAGTAATGTAACTAATCAGCAGAAAGTAAATTTACTAATCACTGATAAGTATACTAAATAATTATGTAAAAAAGATTCCGTTTTTAATATTCTGAACAATACCTTGAAAACTAGAAATCTGGATGTGATATTTCATTTCAAAACCCGTTCTAATATCAGGTCAAATCTTCGCATTTTAACGCTACACTTCTGATTTATTCTTCTATCTTAAATTCACTATTACGCATTCGACAATGGCACCGAAATAAAATGCCCAAAGAAGAATTTTTATTTTTATAGCCAGTTACATCTTGAGTTATATGGTGCCATAAAAAAGGGATGAACCGAAGTGCAGTTGGCATTTTATATCGAAAAAATACGGCAAAAGCTCTGTCTACGTTATTTTAACGGGCCCTGATTAGATGAAGACTCTATGTTTCCAAATATAGACTGATTTTAAATGCCAAGCCGTTTTCTGAGATGTCAGCAATAACCTAGCACAATTTATTTTTCCAAGAATAATAACGTCTTTTTTTTACGATCAAAATTCAGGAGCATTATATTATTCAAAATCCCTCCTATTTTATAATTATTATTTATTTATAAATAAGTTTCAGATAAATATTCTTGTAAAATTGGTTGATTTTATGAAATTTTTTATGGCAATTGGTACTTTTGCTGCTTAAGAAGGCTCTTAATGAAGTAATGATTTCTTTGTAAATGGGTTTAAAATAATACTTTTTTTTCTGCAGAATTTTAAAGCTATGAATGAATTTTGTTTTCATATGTGTTACAGTAATAGAATTCATAAACAAAACTATTTATAACTAAAATTACTAATGCAAATATAATATTTCTCAATAAGGAAAAATGATCGATGTGATTTCATTGTGTAAGAACCCTATCTGGTCAAACTGTAATAAACATTAACTTAAAAATAAGCATCTATCTATCTCTCTATCTATAAATCTACATCAATTTCCAAAAATTTAATTTAGCCTTAGAAACTTCATTCTAAAATATTCTCTTATTTCCAGATCCCATTCCACTTTTTTTATTTAATTAATAGAATAGGCTCTTTTTAAAATTGCTGAATCGGCTAAAACTCGACATCACCCCATACTCCGAATGAAATTATAAAATACTGTCCATCGAAGCACATTCCTTTAAATAATCCGTAGACTTCCCTTACTTGTGATTGACACGGGTCGAAATTCCCTATTACAACCTCACAGTATATATATTTATAGGGGTAAAATGTTCATCAGCTTTTCCTTATTTCGTGTTGTGTTTGTCACTTCCGCTTGTACATAATGCGAGTTTAAAGAAAGAGAACTTGAAAATTCGAAACTCTCTTGCATCTTCGAAACTGTCTTCTACTTTAAACGAAAATTATATGAATATGGTAATCGTCAATTTAATTATGATTTTTTGAATTATGCACTTTAACAGTAACATATGCTTATTTTAGCAAGAAGGAATATTAATTCCTACTCCTAACCAAGCACAGTAAAATCTAGCCAATCCTCCAAAAAACTCGGATTGTTAAATTTCCGAATTTATGTAATTTTATAAAAAAGCTTTTATATAAAATAAAAAAATAGCAGTAATACATAACACAGTACCTCACTTTCTATCTCTGCGAAACATCTTTTATTTTAAAATATATATATATACCTCTGTTTGGAATACAATTACTAATGATATTTGATTCTTTTATTCTCATTTTAAAAATGTCATCAGTGAAAAAATTATTTTTTATTCATTGAATTCTTGAAGAGTAATATATTAAACTAGAGTGAAATTTCCTCGTATGAATGGGATAATCATAGGATTTTAGACCCGATTCCATCAAAAATCTACACATAGTATAAAATGAAGTTTCCTGAAAGCGTCTGTGTGTTGGAACCAAAAAAACTCGGGGAATAGTATAAATATCTCTAATATCCGTTCTCTATTTTGTACAGCATTTATTGGAAAAATTGTTAATACATCAAAGCCATATCAAAATAAAAAAAAAATCATTTTAATAATTACGATTTTAACTTTATACTTATCCGCATATGCGCGAAAACATCAAATTGCGCATGCGTAAATAGCCAGAGCTGTGGTATGCTTATGCGATACATTACTTTTTACGTCTGATTTTAAACAGCGGTAAAAACACCATTATGGCCGCCCCAAAAGGAAATTCAACCATGACGGGAACACATCAAATTCCCAAAAGCCTTGTTTGCTGTGGGATAAGGAAAAAAGGGGGGACAGAAACATTCGGTTAGCGAATATCAGATAAATAATGTCCACCATTAGTGAAGGAGAATCTTGAACGAAATAACCGTCTTTTTTTAAATCGCACTGCAACTAAATTTTGGAGACAGAATGTGAAGCGAAATAACCTCCTTCATTTTGTTTAACGGTATTTCAATTTTTCTTCTTGGATGCTATGCCACGGGGAACGCCGTGCTGGTATTGCTAGTTAGAAATAAATGGGGAAACTTTTATCCGTCAAATCTTTTAACGCAAATCGTATGAACTCAAGTTAGTGTAATGGGAAAGTCTGGAGAACAAACCAACACGGGAATGAGAGTTTTTATGGAATCACGACAATAGCAAATCCGAAGTTCGTTTGTTGGTCTTTAATCCATCAATGAAAAAATTATGATGGTTTAACATTCATGAAATATAATCAGGGTTGTCACTCATATGGCAGTGACGTTATAAAGAGGTCTCTCAGCTCGAATGTCGTTCTCGTCTTGTGATGAAAGTTCATTCTAACTTGCAATCTCTACCCAAACATGCCTTAAATAATTTTAAAACAAAAATATAATGGGGAAAAAACATACCAAAAAATCGGGGAAACCTTGATATTTTCCTCAAGCAGATATTTAAAAAATCGATTGGTTGCTAAAATTGTGAACAACCATCATTTTTATTTCAAGGTACAAATTTTTAAAATGCCCTTACTCGAAAATCTGGAAGTAGGCATAAACTGTTAATTTATGCGGCTGCAATATTATAAATATTTAACACTCATTTTACTCACGAGATATTCATGCATAGAATTTTTAATAGTTACAGCTCTATGGAGTATTCAGCTATGTTAAATAATCAAGCATTTACTGGAGAAAAAGCAGTTTGTCGTACATGCAAACATACTTATAATTTGTCTTGTAAAAATTAAATGAAATAATTATGCCTGAGGGAAATGAATTTAATCACTGTTTGATATTTTTACTTTCATTTATTAAAAAAAGAAATATGCTTCATCAAAAAAAATTATTTTAATATTTCTTATAGATATGATTGAAGTGAAAAAAAAAAGAAATATTTTGTAAATTATGTCTTTTTGTATAGATTTATTCGTATGTGAGTGCATGTAAACACGATAATTTAAAAATGATACTGCCTATAATAGAAATTAAAATCAAACCTATATAGATAGAAACGAGAATTCAGTCTATAGATAGAAATGAGAATTCAGCTTATAGATAGTACTCCAAAACTGCACATAAAAAGCAAATTTTGAGAAAATCCACCAGTCGAAAGAGTTTCTTTATTCAAACGTATGTTGAAAGTGTCACGAAATAATTTTAGAATCCTTATTCATCAGTGTAGACAAGATAAAATATTGTGAGCTGAATGAAACGATAAAAACCATCTAAATTATTTTGTAACTATAAAAGTGTTAAACATAAAGACTAACTGGAGTGGTCTTCCCAAAATTTTCTTTCGTATTCTCAAATAAAATTATCATGACAGAGAACACCTTATACGACTTGGGCGAACAATAATTATAAAATATTAAATTTTAACTTGAATTTAGCATTTTACTGATTCTATTGTGCCATCCTTGGCGAGTTATTTGGCGGTTAATTAATGGCATATATTGTTAGTGTTCGAAAAAAGCTTTTGGGTTTTAGACACGTTTTTTTCTCAAATAATTAAAACATCTATCTAGCTATTTTTACCATCTTTGGGTAGTTATTTGGCAAATAATCCATGGCATCTGATAATAGTATCCAAAAATTGCATTTTAAACATGTTTTTATCAAACAATTAAAGCACCTATCGTGCTATCCTTGGTAAGTTATTTGGCGGTTAATCCATGGCATCTGATAATAGTATCCGAAAATTGCATTTTATACATGTTTTTCCCAAACAAATAAAGCATCTATCGTGCTATCCTTGTCATCCTTGGCAAGCTTTTTCGCGATTAATCCATGGCATCTAATAATAGTATACAAAAATCTAATGTCGGTTTTAGACATGTTTTTTAAACAGTTAAAACCAAAACTTGACACAAAAACCATTGCAGGATTTAATGTATTTAAGTCATTTCTTTTTTTTAATTTACTTGTTTCTGAAAGTACAATCAGACAGACAGTCAGCAAATTATTGGAATCGGCTCAAAATTTGACAGGTGGCTACACAATAGAAATCAAATATGTGTACCTAGTTTTATCTGTCTAGTTCTCTTCGTTTTCCTATTGTCATATTAAGTTATGTCTGGATACCTGGACAGACACACTTCATCTAAACAGACCTTACTTAGAATTTGATTGAATTCTGCAAATTTTGTGTAAAGATCGTATATCGAATTGCAATGATCTGCATCAGATTGTTTCGAAGTTATCTTTGTCATAGAAGGAAAGATAGAAAAACAGACGGATGAATATTTTCCGAAAATACGGTTTTCGAATTCAGAAACATTTAAAAGTGGAGACTCGTCATAGTCCTGAATTCGATTTTTTTAACATTTATTAAACTTTTTTTTAAATTATGTACAGGAGAAAGTAAAAATTGTTTTATTAAATATACGTATAAGCAAATTGCAGTAATGAGAAAAAAAAACTATCTTCAAAATTAAATAAGAAATCGATAGTATCTAAAAAAAGGATTTTCTTACTTTAATATGATGAGAAAATTGGTTTTATCAGAGAACAAAATACTAATTAACAGGGTAACTTGAGAGTTTTATTTCATCCGAGCTTGTATCATTTGTAGCACATAAATCTAACACCAATCGTCTTGAGTCGTACTTTATAACCGAAACTCTAGCCTTTTTTTAATTAAAAATTAATCGAGAATGTACCGGATGTTGTATTACGGGTATTTAAAAGCAACAGAAATTGATAAAAATTATTATTAACAGAGTTTTTAAAGAATATTTTAATAGAGAATTTTAGGGACTGACATTTTTTAATCCCGAAAGATCATTATGAATTCTGCGGAGCTCCACTTTATATTTGAAATCTATGGGCAATTTAGTGAAATTTATGTAAATAAATAAGTTTTCATCTATTTTTACTTTCTTTTATATAAAATATAGAGAAAATATTTTAATCAACAGAAAAATTCGGAAAGAGATTTTGATGGATCTCCATATTTTAAACTCTGAGTTTGCAAAAACACAAATCGGAAAAATATCTATCTGTTTATCTATCTATTTTTCACAAAAATAATTTTGAGTTAAATGGATGAAATTTAATATATGGTCATTACATCGAATTTCTAGATTTCTTTCTCATCTTGGGTACTTTTCCGTTAGCCGGGAGCCAGAGAAAAATCGCCAAATAATGTAGAATTCTAAATTTCTTATAGTAATTTTAAAGTGATAAATTGCCAAATAATGCGAATTCCGCCAATATTTTTAGAGATTTTTCGCTGGTACCAGGCTAACGGAAAAGTAACTCATTTTGAACAAAATGCATCCAGAGGAAATATGTCTGTTCGGTTGTTCAAATACAAATTAATACGATAACTATAAGTTGTAGAGAGTTAAATAGATGAAATTCTGTATCCAGATTCAACATCTGAAGTGCAGAAACGGATCACCCGTTGAGCCAAATCCAACAAGGGATTGATTGTCTGTCGGTCTGTACTGTAGGAAATATGTAAATACAATGATTCCAAAACATAATGGATTAATATAAATTTGTCATCAAGATTCTATAATAAAAATTGTAATTTTATATCAAAATTATGTTGTAATCGGGTGTAAAAAATTGTCTTAAACACGAATTTGAATTTCAGAACCTACTAACTACGAAAAAGAGATTAATCGCCAAAAGAACTCTGCAAGAATCACTCAATAAAATTTTTAAAAAATGCTAAATTCTCATCCATTCATTCATGCCAATGTCATTCAAGACGATTTTGGAGTAACACCGTTATTAAAAAATATACGAGAAAGTTTTCCGGAGATCTCTCTCTTTTTTTTCACTTCCTTCAAATAGTTTATCCCAATTTTCATTGTTTTCCTAATATAATAAATAGTTTGTAGTAAATTAGCAACTTAGAATTTAAATAACTTGTTGTGATTAAAAATATATAGTTGTTTAAAATTGAAGCAAAAATAAAAGCATTGTTTTATGGAAAGAAAACGCAATGAAAAGCAATTATTGATTATTACTTACACATTTATGACTATTCACATTTTACGACATCAAATCGTCTCTTCATCCAAAAGACTTTTTATGGCACAGTTTCAACTATCTTTAGAATGCTATTTGATCAGATCTCTATGTGTTTACAATGAATAATTCATGCACAATATCTGTTTCAAGAACACGTCAGGTTTGCTGCATAAGAAATGTCAAAATAATCCAGAGATTATTTTTGCATCTTTATGTACATTTTCTATAGTATTTAAAGGAAGTCAGCGTTTAAGATAAAACTTTCCATTTCAGCCCAGTTATTATCAACATATCATTTTGTTTTGCATATATGAGTACATAAAGTTTGGAAAATAATACCTTTTTTTCATGAATAAAAAAAATCATTTGACCACCTATAACATTAAATGCTGACGGTGTCACGAATTTTGAAAGCTGGAAATATTATTTTTTTAAAAAGGAAAATATACTTTCTCTAATGAACAATCTCTAAATTACCTTTTAAAGGAAGTAATTCCAAACAGAGGTGAAAAATTACCCTTCAGATTTTGAATTATTGTCTGAAGATTAACTCGACATTTTTTTTCACATTTATAGAATATGTCATTTTTTATTTTGGTTTCAATTTTTAATCTCTTCAATTTTGTTTACTGTTGTTCACCTCACGTGTTTCTTGTAAATATAAATGGGCTTAAAGATAAGCAAAGCATATTATCACAATTTTGTTCAGTTGAGGCTTTTATTAAAAAAATTAATATTCCAGATGTAATTTCAGTTGAAAATACAAGAAATATCCATAAAGACAGAGTACTTAAAAAACCATGTTTTCAACTCTTTCGTTAACCGATGGCTATAATTAAACCAGGAAATTAATAATGCGCTCTTTAAAATTTCTATCAATTCGAAATTGAAGTTTCATGCGTTGCTTCTAGCTTGTATTTGATTTGAAATTTACTTTGGACAGTAACTATTGATATTAGTTCTGTCAATCAATAAATATAGTTTATTTTCTTCCCTGGTGAATTTTTGGGTCAGTTGTCAAAAAAAATTATATATATATAAACATTTTTATAGAGGAAAAAAGAAATATATACATTAATTTTCTAAAATTTTTACTAAGGCACCTACAAGTTTACCATAAAATGTTCTGAGTAAATTTTACTCGCATTTATGATATAACTAATTAAAATAAATGTTGATGTGAACAATAAAAAGTAGCTGAATGAATAAGAGTTTGAAAAAAGTGATATTGGGATTTATAGCATCAATGACTGTTATCCCAAGTTTCCAGATGTAGAGCTAAATGAATAAAATAGATAAAATTAAAAAAAAATTGCTTACTTCAGATCACCATTAACTCAGCTTGTAACCATGGAAACCTGTAAGAAAATAAGAGATAGTTCAATAAACGTATTTTTAAAACAAGTACACAGGATTTCTGTTTAAAATAAATTCGTTAGCGGCAAAAACGTAACATATGTAACGCGGCAAAAACATAATGAACATAACTCTCATAAATTTATAATATACATTATTTTTATTTATTTATTTATTTTGTAATTTAGAAAAGCGAATGCCGAGTACTTTTTTGTTTATGTACAAACAATGAAGCTAACAGTTTCAAAGAAGGCTATGTACCTTAAAAAATTATAATATGCAAATACGTTTAAAGAGATAAGTAGAAATATTTTTAGTTGATTTTTTATTGAAAATGGTTAGTTGTGAGCATATATATGCGTATGTATGTACATGTGGTGAGTATAATTATATGTTCGGGAATATGTGCGTGTGATAGTTTGTAACTAATTTACTTCTAAAAATAATTTCCTAATTATCCAAGTCCCGTCTTCAAGGTAATTTTAGCTTCTAAATTAACTTAATATACTCAAATGTTAAGCTTAATTAACTATAGTGTGCTCTTTCTTTTCCCGAAGTACAAATTCACCAGCAAATTCTTTTCTAAATCTATATAAGCTCAGAATAATTTCTCACGCTCTCTGTCTTTTCTGCTTTCTATCTCCCTATTTGGTTCGCTGCATTACTCTGTTCATGGCTTGGATGAAGAAAGCTTGATAAAAGTTAAAAAATGCATTATTTTGTCAAGAATGAAAACCTTTAAAGAATTCTGCTTGAAAAAACAGTCTAGATACGATATTGACGATACGATGAATACGATAATGGAAGGTAACAGACTGTTTAAAAATAAGCTATATGGCAAAGACAGGGTATTCAATGGTATTGTAATAATTTAAGCCTGATAGGTCAAATAAGAGGAAAGCGTTTAAAGACAATTTCTTTTCTTGCAGACTTATGAACGTAAGACCAACATTCTTATCTAGACATGTACAGACGTTCTTATCTAGGTTAATATGCCTGATAATATTTACAACACAATTGACAGTAAAAAAGGAATAGTTTCAAGATCATTTCAATGAAATAACCTCACAAGAAAATCTAACAAGTTGTTAGCAGCATGTTAGTTATCCAGCCATTTCTGGAATAGCTCTATTAGTCCACCGATCCTCATCGGATGGATCTTAACTCAGAAACCCGAATCACACGAAGCTTCTCTGACTTCCTCTCAAAATGGCATCTCATCTTCCCTCCTCTCCCAAAAATATCGCATTTTCTTTTCTGTCAAATCTCTGCCTCTCATCTTCACATTGGTGCACTTTAACTCACTGATACTCAATAGAAGTCAGAAAAATTTTCAATGGTCACGAGTCGATTCTGGGAATATTAGTTAATGGTCCATCTCATAGTTGATCTTTCACAATGTAAAGAATAAAATAAGGTTTGACTCTCTTTCCCTTTGAAGAAACGATTTATTTCCTTGTAATGACGAAAAACACATATGGTTCTTTATCTGAACACAACTGATGACCAGATGACCCTACTAGGTGAGAGGAATCCCCATTTGGCCTGACTGGAGACACTTAAACATGTAAGTGTTACTCAATTGATGATACAGCTGGCAGGAAAGACCAATCATCGAGTATAGGAATCAGGGAACGTTACAGTAATTAACAGGTGTCTCAAGGCAAGAAAGCTGAATATTTACAGTACATAAGAGAATGCACATATTTTAAAATAATAAATAGTAAAAAGTTTTATTGGGCACTGAGAGTTAAAGCCATGGAATATTTAAAACAAAAACAAATAAAAATTGCATTGTAGCAGAGGCGTTACAATGCAATTTTTATTTGTTTTCGTTTATTTGTTTGTTTTGTTAATTTATTTTAAAAGTAAGGAATTCAAACTAATTTGTTTTAAATTTAAAGCTTAAAATGCTTACTTTGCTTTAAATTTTTATCTAGAACATATGAAAGTGTAACTTATATCCATTTTCGATGTACTGTGAAAAGATTTCACAAACTTGCCTCATTTTTTAAAATTATGTTTATTGCCTTCTTAAGGAAATAATTCTAAACTCTTTATTCAATAAAATATTGCAGCAAATATAACAATCTTTATCAACAATATAAATATCTTTATACGTTTTAGTTTAAAAAGAACAACGTCAACATACAACAATGATGTCATAAATGACGTCCAAACTCTTTATTAATAAAATCTTGTAACAGATATAAGAAATTATCTGTATCTTTATACGTTTTAGTTTAAAAAGAACAACGCCAAGGTACAATTATGATGTCATAAATGACGTCAGTTGGATTATATCTTTGATTTTTTTCTGTCATTAATAAAAAATATCCAACAGAATTGGAAAGAAGACAAGCGACGAAATCACGTAAAAGGTTTCGAATCATAAAAATTGATAAACAGGAAGTTATAAAACTTAGCTTCGGCGATAAACAATCTGAGAATAAATTTGAAGGCTAGCAGCTCTGAGGGAAGTTTCTTTTTTACTATTCCGTTATTAATTGATTTAGAATGAAGTTTCACTAATCACCGTGAATAGTATTGTGAAGTTTTCCTTATACTAATAGTTAAAAGTTTTCCTCAGATAGGCCGTATTCTGACAGTCATTTGGTGTTACAACACAGGAAATGGAAACAATTTCCTTGAGAAACATTTTGTTTGAGAACTAAATAAGCTGTTCTAAAATATTGTAGCCACTTTTCGAGTCATGGTATTGAGAAGGAGTATAGATATCTAGTTCCGTATCTGTTCATGGGAAAATAATATATGAAATAGCACTTTACTATAGCTATACTCTTACTCTTTCTACCATGCTATAATAGCTATACTCTTTTCTGCCATACCTGTCGAGCACGGGACAAAAATGCTTGATATCTATACTACTGCTATAAATGTGAAAGTTTGGATGGATGGATGATGTTAATCAACGACGACAGAACAGCTGAACGAAATTGGATGAAATTTAGCGCAGAGATAGATTATAGTCTAGAAAAGAACACAGTGTTAAAAGCGGGCGAGCGCAGCGGAAGACACGTTGAAGTTGGTGACGTTTGACGAGGAGCTTCGCGCCAGCCGGGTTGGTTTGGCGAAAAGAATGGTCTGGTAGCCTAAAAAACTAGGGTAAAAACTAGCTCCGTGCTTTTGGGCACGGCTATATAAGGGACGGATTGCCGGAGTTCCGGCAGTTAGTTAGTTTTTTCTCCCCCCCCCTCGGAAGAGAAGCGTCTCGCAGGACTCGCAGATTACTTTTCTTGCTTGTTATTAGTGAGCTGTGTATTATTGAGCTGCGTATTATTAGTGAGCTGTATATTATTGAGCTGCGTATTATTAGTGAGCTGTGTACATTGTATTATTGAGCTCGCTGCGATTTACTGTTGCTGTGCTATACGAAAACTGTTTTGCAGACTGTGATTATTGTGCGTAAGGCTTGCATTTACGCTGTAAGTGACTGTTGACTGCTGGATTGTAATTATCTGAAGTTTCACTTTTTCAACTCATCCTGTAAATACCTTTAAATAGCTGTAAACAAATTTGTCTGTGCTGTCCACAAGTAAAGTCCATTTAATCCGAACCCGCTACACTAAAAACGTAACAATCTATTTACTCTGGTTAATTGAATGGTTAATTTTTTATTAATTAAAAACTAACTCTCTCACCAAAATATTTCATTTCTTTATCTCCAAATGAGAAAGGCTTCTATTTTTTTTATTTTGTTTTCCCCCACTCGAATGAGGTTAGGCATACATATTTTCAACCGATTATTTCAAACTATTCTGTTTATTTTCGTAGTGTTTGAGACATTTAAAATTAATCATTCTTAATTAATAGATCTTTCGATTCCTTCGGAAGTGCTTTTGAATAAAAATAATACAGAATGAAGAAAGTTAAAAATGTCTCATCTGTATTGCGTTACCCCAACTGACATTTAAAATTCTCGTCTTTGCTTTGCTCCAATTGCCGTTGAAAAAATTTATGTATGTGTACGGTTTCATAACATTTTACATTGTATGTAGACTGTCAGTTCTTACATATACCCATCAAAATTCTCACAGGGGTAAAAGCTAAAAAAAATAGTCGTGGGTAAGAACTAGTTATAAATAAATAACAGTATTAAATTAATTGATTATTGGGAGCTGGGTCCTATCTTTCCATCTTGAATTTTGAGAACATTCACAAATTATTTGTTCCCTATGTTAAATAAAATAATCAAAGGGAAAATTTCAATTTTTTGTTTAAAAATACAGTAAAAAAAATTAAACACAAAGCTATTAACTCTTAATTTTTAAGAAATGCCAATTCTTATATGCTTGAAATACATCAATATCATTTTGTTATTACCTTCTGAGAGCATGATGTTGTTTTCATAAGGGTGTTTTGGATAATAGAAAGCAACGAATAATTGAAGCTCGAAATCGCGTAGGCAATGCATAAAGAATAAATGGCAGTACTCATATACATCTTTTAATCGTCTATGTTTTACCTGCTTTTACCAGCACTGCACTATGATTACGTATGCTTCTTTGAAAGCAGATGCGTTTTTATAAGATTGACGCAGAGCTATGACATCGTAGCCGTTATTATCCTGTCATAGAATGATGATGTTTTTAGGCTGAGGTTTTTGGCATCAACCAAAATCTGTATTCGAAAAATAAAAATTTTATTATCTATACAAGCATCTCAAAAAATCAGCTTTAAATAACGTGTTGGCATTGTATTTACAAAAGCACCGGTTTTTTAAAAAAGTTAATTATTGTGGCAAATAAAACCTAGAAACTGTCATTTTGAGCGCGTGATTATATGAAATGAAATAAATAGGAAATGGGATATTTTTTAAAGCAATCAATGTGAGACAAAGTTTTTTTTATCGTTTGCAGTACTAAAGTGACTCATTCAAATGAAACGATTAAAATGAATAAAAATATAATTTAACTTGCACGAGCACGTGGTGCTTGGCCGTTCAAGAAATTATGTACTGATACGATACATTGAAATATGCATAGCAGATTTCATTATAATCTTTATTTTATCTTAAAATCGGTCGAGCTTCAAAACTTTGTTTGCCAGCTAGAAAAATTGAAACTGAAAGTTTAAAAAAATCATCATTATATATATACCTAGAAGGATAGAGACCGATAGAGAAGTCCCGTGATTGTTTGAAATTGGGTTAAAGTGGCTAATGTATTAAAAGAATTAAGATAAATAATGATTTAAAAAATAATAACGCTCTCACATGATGACTTGCAATTTGCGATAGTAGATTTCATTTTCTTTTTTATTCTTTTTTATTTATTGTGATTATTTTAATAAAACCTATGTAAGAAGGTATAATTACGTGTATCATGTGACTTAGATGTTACATGAATTGACTCGGTTTATTGGAAGAAGAAATTTTATATCTCTTTTAATGAAAGACGTATGTTTAGTCTAGAAGAAATAAACTTTATTTCTTAATTTTTGCAGATACTGCATTTTTTCGCCTTTCATATAACAGTTTTTAATACCGTGAAATGTTAGATAATTTAGAAAAGAAAATATTTTAACGAAGTTTAAAATATATCCTATTACATTTTCAAAAATTTTCGCGCATTCAAAGAAAGATAAAATATTTTGTCTAATGTAATTTAAAACAGATATTTAAATGCTTTTTGACAATTTCAAAATTTTGTTTCAAAAATTTCTGCAACTTTCAGTTCCAGCTTTTATTTTTAATGTTAATTCATTCATCAATAACAGATAGAATATCAGAAAAAGTATTTAGTTTTGAAAAATATTTTTTTCTCAAATTTTCATCTCAGATTTCACCGATAAAAATATTTAATTCATATGAGCTGCCTAATCATTTCGTATCACTTCTATCTAAATGTTTATTTTCAAATGTTCATTCAGCAATTATCGTCTCATTCTACTCACTTTTTCATCTGATACCATAAAAAATTTAACATGTGCATTTGATTCACGTGGTTCAATATTTATTTTTTCTTTAATCATGTATTTTAAAAATTATCAGTGAATATTTGTAGTAAAGTTTAATAATATTTAGACAAAAAAATCTAATGCACCAAATAAACTCTTTTATCTCATTGCCCATTTAAAAC
Organism: Argiope argentata; assembly: GCA_026289955.1. Taxonomy (NCBI): domain Eukaryota; kingdom Metazoa; phylum Arthropoda; class Arachnida; order Araneae; family Araneidae; genus Argiope; species Argiope argentata. Next base: position 7,934,878 of record JAOUZG010002851.1, on the reverse strand, counting down.
GTTAGAGAGTGAATTATTATCATGTCAGAACATGATGTTTTTGTGTTGAGGTTTTTGGCGTCAACAAAACTCTGTAGACGAAATATAAAAATTTTATTATCTGCACGAGCATTTCAAAAAATCAGCTTTTAATAACGCTTTGCCATAGCATTTACAAAAGGTCTGATTTAATAAAATAAGTTAACGACTACAGCAAATAAAACCTAGAAAAATGTCATTTTGATTACTTAATTATATGAAATGAAATGAATAGGAAATGTTATATTTTTTTAAACACTTAAGATGAGGCAAATTTTTTGGATCGTTTGCAATACTAAAGTGACTCATTCGATGAAACGATTAAAATGGATGAAAATATAATTTAACTTGCACGAGCACGTTGTGCTTGGCCGTTCAAGAAATGATGTCCTGACATGATACATTGAAACAGGCATAGCAGATTTCATTTTAATCTTTATTTAGTACTGCATTAAATATCTTGTAAACATTTCTCTTTTTGAAAACTTCAATTATTATTGATCTTTTACATATTTTTATTTCCCATGTCACTTTACAAAAAAACATTATACATTTCTGGATGGTGCATCTTTGAATGTTTTTCTTCCATTTCAATGTTTTGAGTAACCTTATCTAGAAACTGAAACGAGGGCAAACTGAGCGTCATAATAACTCATATATTACTTAGTTTCTTTTTTTTTCTCCAGATATTATTTTGAATTAAACACATTCTATCTTTAATGCATTTTTATCTTTAATTTAATTTTTATAATTATCTATTTCGATTTCACAAATTTTTTTGTCCATAGTTTTATTTATACAGAGGACTCTCGATAATCTTGTAAATATCGAGACTACCAGAATAAAAAAAAACACTGAATTGATAAAACCTAATTTTAAAAACGCATTTTAATATGAAATTTATGTTTATTGCGTATTTCAAAAAGTGATAAACTATATGAGTAATTGTACCGTGTATAAAATGTATTGTTACAGATTATTTATTATCAAATTCGTAAAACCAATTTATAAAGATTTTTTTCTTTAACCATTTCTTATTTCTGAGAATATCGAAATAAAACAGGAGTACGATTGTTGCAGAGTTGAATTACTGAAAGACTACTGTATTTCCATGTTTAAAATTTGGATTTTTTTTGTTCTTTTTGAATTACTACTATCAGTTCACATTCACCATATATATATATATATATATATATATATATATATATATATATATATTCACATTTTCAATCGTTAGTAAAATATTTTTTATTCATTCATTCAAACTTAAACTTGCACTTAATACAGGTTTTTCGGCTGTCGTGTTCGAACTCGCAGCCCAAGGGATGCAAATCCAACGTCTTACCAACCAGGACATCCCTGCCACTAGTATTTGTTTTTAAATAATTTTAAAATTTATTTATTAATAATAAAGTTGCAGACGATAGAAAGATTTTATTGAATATAATATTTTATGTAAAATTAAAACATTTTCATTAAAAATAAATTTTTTTAAGCATTTCTTTATAGGCATGTTTGGATTCGATTGCGTACTAATATTAAATAAATTAGCATATAATTAGAAATATGATACAAGCGATAACATCAATTTAAATTTTACTCGCAAATGCTGATATATTAGCAAAGTTTAAATTAAACTTTCTTAAGGAGTAATTAAACTGCAGTGTTTTCGTTATTAAAAAATGTAAATAGTTCATCCCAAACTATGCTGGTTCGAACTGATATTCGCTATTATTAAATCGTACAAAATAGCGTATCCATTATCTCTCACAGTAGAATCCCATTCGAGGGGTCATAATTCTCATTCATGTCATTATTGTCCAGAGACTCCCATGACTGCGGGTCGAACTGGATGGCTGGCAGCCATACGTGCATGCGAAACCCACAATCAATTTCTGCTGAGGATCCTACGCATTGAATGGGCTGACAGTTATTCCGAAGGCTGTAAATTTTCCCTCTGACGTTCGGATGTGTCACGAGCATCGGAAATAATTAGACCATGGAATGCTTTTCGAAAAAAGGGGGGCTGTTCTCCTACCGTTCCAGAGGCTGTGCACTTCCTAGTGTGCGGCCACGAGCCCACAGACTGTGACACATAAGTTAATTCTGCCACCATGGAACCTGACAGTCCTTTTTCTGATTGGACCGCAATAAATCTATGGTCAGAGGATCCCAGACGAGTGTCGTTGCCTTCTTCTTTCTGTTTGATTGTTGGGGTTGGAAAGAGGAATGAATGCAATTTTTGTTTGATTATCTGTTGTTGTATCATTCTGCATTTCGTGCTTATATTTTTTGCGCGCCAAACTCGCACTCTTTTCTCGCGTTACAGAGTAATTCAATTTTTCCACCACCCAAAAAAGGAATTTAATCTATTAGAAAATATTTTTTTTTTGAATTTATTATTTGGTAAAATATTATTTCTTGGAGCAAATAAACAAATGGAATTTTAAAAAATCCTTAAGATAACTTTTAAAAAGATGGTTGAGTATTGAAATGTCAAACAAATAGCGCTCCGATTAATGTCAATTGGGAACAATTTAGAAAATAAAAGAAACTTTTCATATGGTTTCATCTTCAAGGCTCTTTCTGGTTGTATTTTCACATATATTTTCTAAACTATATGTGATTTACTAGTTTTTATTCAGCTGATTTACTAAACATGTTACCAAGACTCAGTGAGTAAAAATCTCTACCCTCTGTGCGATTTATGAGACATTATTCGGATCAATTGTTAATTATACTCAAAATATTCGGTCTGTAAAAATCACTACACTATATGCGATTTTAAAAACTTTATTGGATTCCATTTCTAAATGTGCTACCAAGATTCAGTGGGTAAAAATCATTATCCTCTATGCAATTTATAAGACTTTATACGGCCTCATTGCTAAATATGTTACCATTGCTAAATATGCTTATCCAGATCCACAGCTCCAAGAATCAGAAGGTAAAAATCCCTCTACCAAATGCAATTTAAAAGACTATACACGGCTCAATTTATAAATAAGTTACTATTGCTAAATAAGCTTTATTCGGATTGACTGCTCCAAGATTCAGTGGAGAAAAAACATTACCCTTTAAGCGATTTATAAAACTTTATTCTGCTCCATTGCTAAATCTGCTACCAATATTCAGTGGGTGAAAATCAATAACTTATATGCGATTTATGAGACTTTATTTGACTTCATTACTAAATATACAACCAATATTGCTTTTTTGAACAAAGCATCCCAAGGGGCTTACAGAAGTAGACAACACATTACATAAAGACATCACATACAGAAAACAGCTTCTCTCGAAACACCTTGGCTCGTACAGCCCCTTTTTACAGAGGGGGCTGATTCAAGCATATCACAAATAAAGTACAAACCTGCCCGAGCAGGGACTCGAAACCAGGCCATTCAGCTCACAGAGAAGACGCTACTACCAAGATTCTGTGGATAAAAATCTGAACCCTATATATGATTTATATGCCTTTATCCGGATTAATCATAATAAAACATATGAAGTTTCGGCATAGAAGCGTCTGTGTATCAAACAAAATACATGAGTAATGTTTTAAATTAGAAACAAGAATGAATAAATTATTAAATATCGTCGAATTTCTTGCAAAAATTTGGAAGAATTCTAATGGTGCTATTTCGGACTCAAATAAACTAATACGGCATTGTAGTAACTAATAGAAATTCTAAAAAAGATATAAAGCAAAAGAGATATATTATTGTTGTTATAAAAAGATGCCCACTTGGACATAATAAAAAATGCGTCTTGAATATATTAGAAACATTTATATGTCGGTGAAGATAAAACCAATTTTTTGATGTTAATATGGTCTTAATCCTAACGTTGAATGTTTGACAGTACCTTTTGTTCGAATAAGCTAAAAACAACAGTAAAAAATCAATTAATTAAGTGGTCTTGATTCAATTATTTTTGTGAATTAAATGTACTGAATGGGCAATTAAGACATTTTAAAGCTGTAATTTAAGCTGTATTTAGAGAGATGTTTTTAAAAACACCAATAAAATCTTCATTAACCAAAATTCTCGCATTTAAATCCAATATTAATTTTATGCATTTCATCATCATTTTTATTCATTTATATTAAATAAACAAGATGTAATATTCATTAGAGCTGCATCATCCTCTAAACTCGTATCGTATCGAACTCTAAAATGTATTTATCCTCCTTTGAATTATCATAATAGCCATAATTATTATAAAACTAAGCTAAATAAAAGAAAAAAATATTTTATACGTTATTGGAACTTGCTTTTTAAAGGAGATATTAAAAATTAATCTTCAAAAAACAAAGAAAATCAAAGCAAATTTTCTTCAAAGACAAAAAGAAAATCGAACACGAAATGAAAGAAACTAGAACATCGAGATCATCACACTTTTCTTTTTATTTGAGGTTGACTAATAGCTCAAAAAGGACCTAGAATATTGTTCGTTACTGATGAGTCATTTTGACATGCATAGTAAGCAATTTAGAGTAAAGACTTGAGTTGGGGTTTAAGATACAGCGATTTTCTTCCGATTACATTTCAGATTTTATAGAGAAATAGAGATTAACTGTATCAAATTGATACTAATGCATGTAAAAAACAAATGACTTTATATGGCAGTACACAAAACATTCGAGGCACTTCCCTCTAAAATTTAGGGGAAAAAACAAGGTTTTTAAATGTGATAGAAAAAAAGATATTTTAAGAGTAAATGCGGAGGACAGCACAATTGTAACTAACGGTAATGGTTAATTGTAATGCTTCCAAAAATTTAGGTTATACATCGCATATTAGTATCTATATTACTGGGAAATGAATGATATTTTTAGCTCTCTATTTTTTCGTAATTTCTTATATATTTTTATATTATATGGACCAAATGTGTTCTTCAGTAATCTTTGGGTGAAGCTGTAGTTTCTTAAATTATTTGTCAGATTTCCAAATAAATACCCGAAATAAAATGCAATGAAATGTTGGAACAAAACTATGTGCATTGAATGTTGCTGAAATAATTTCAAGGCATTCTTTTTCTCAATAAGTTAGAATGTTTCAGTAACGTATATATTTAAATTTAAAGCATTTCATTGAAATTTGAATTGTCTTGATACTATTAGAAAAAGGAAGCTTGAGTTATTTCGTTATTCTTGTAATACTATAAGCAACATTCTCTCTAAAAATTTTATAAAATAATTAATTAATATTTCGTGAGTATATTAGCTTGTTTAAAAAAAATTGAGCATCATTTCTTTTCAAATGAGTAACAGTTATAAGTGGAAAAAAACCCAAAGAAACGATACTATTATTCCATTCCTTTTATTAGTTGATGACACTTGATTTTAGTACAGTTTCTTCAAATATTAATCCATTCATTCAATTTAATTCCTTTTTAATACTTTAAATACAGTTTTAGGGGTTTGTAAGGAAAATTGAAGTAGACAGGCAACAGTTCAATCGGTAAAATGTGGGGATTTCGGTATTTTTCGCGTAAAGGTGAAGAACGCGAGTTCAATTCTTCCAAAAATCAAGCCTTTTTCAACGAATTAATTATAATTATTTAATAAAAAGTAACTAGGATAAAAGAAATTTCTTTGTTGATCTAAGTAGAACTTAAAAATTCATTTATATCGCTTATTTTTAATTTTGAACTTTTCATAATTATTGCCTTAACTATAAATAGTTGATTCTCTTAACTCTTTATTTCTTATAAAGTTATTATTCAAACAGCTAACTTCTAATTTAACTGTTTAATGAATTATATCTAATCATTTTTTGAATTTATGAGCATTTATTAAAATAGTTATATATTTATAGCTTGGTGGGAGATGCAATTTTAAGATTACAAACAAAATTCAATTCGCTAAGTAATACAGTTATATTTGGAATTTTTTTCCATACTTTCCATATAAATAACAATTAAGAATGTATAGAGATTTTATATAGAATGAAATAAAATATATTATGAAGATGAAGAGTGAAGTCATCCTATACACCATACTATTGATAATAGTCAGTTAAAATTGTCATTCCCAATTTTTGGTATTGAAGTCACAAGATATGAATTCTATGTACAAACGAACCGAACCGTACCAGCTACTCATTTTAAAATTTGTCTCACTTTATACACAGATGATTTTCCATATAAAGCAAGGCATATATCTCTTTATTCCAGTATAGTCTTTGTCTTTAATTTCCAAAAGGCTTAAACCAGTCTTTTTTGTTTCTACAATATCGATGAAATCCATACACAAAATCCTCTCATTTCATTCTTGGTTGAGCACGGTGACATGCTGACAATTTTTCTGTCACCTTCATATCCAATTAAAGCGAGAGTGACGCGCACATCCGTTGTGTGCATTAAAGGAACCGAAAAACATTTGCATTATTTTGTCAATGGATGTTAAAACAGAGGATTAACGCACTGTGGGATATTATCTTCGAATTCATCATCCTTGCAATCATCCAAATGATGATCAGATAAAACTGCGCTGAATAAAAACTGTTCTTTGAGCAATCTTACCGACGTCTTTGGAGTTGGTTACGTCCATTTTGATTGGCCGTGGAAAAATCGTTTGGAGTTGGCAAGGACATATCCTACTTTTTTTATATATGGTTTGAAAGTTAGTCCACTCTCGTATAACATATAATTTGAATTAGAGATATATGAAGAACTTGAGTACGTCAGGAATGACATACAAAAACAATAAAACAATATAGGGTCGCAAATGTCAAGTTATCATATGAGAACATTATTATTTTTTAAAGTCATTAACCACTTTACACCAGTTTGAAACAACCACGAGACATCTCTATCGACCTCTATCACTCCCCCCCCTCTCTGTATATATTTCTAGCTGGCAAACAAAGTTTTAAAGCTCGACCGATTTTGAGAAGAAAAAAAAGCTTCTTTTTTTTAATATTGATACATGTGTAATCTGATAGTCTCATGATTGTTTCAAACAGGATTAAATTAGTTAATGTTAATTGTCTTAATTAAATTAATTAAGACAATTCACAAAAATTTTGAGAATTAATACTTTGGAAATCAAAGTGTAACTTTAGTTGGCGATAAATCGCCATATGTGAAAAAAATCCTACATTCTTTTCTAATACCCATAAAGGGAAAAATTGATACTTCAAAAGCGGTAAATCCCCAATTTGTTACCTACGGATTTTGAAGCTTCAAAAACCTCAAACCAAAACAACATCATGTTCTCACATGATAATAAAATAAACAATTAAAATAGATTGAACCAACAAATGGTATTCCTCAATTACATAGATAATATGATTTGTCAAGTTCAGATTCTTAATTATAGATGGTTAAATTCCTTAATAGTTCGTATATTTCTATATAGACAACATTCACGCCTGGTACAATTCTACTATTTTAAAATACAAATAATATATTTAACTTTATATTTTCCACGATCTATTCTAACAATCCATTTTGTTTTATGTTTGGTTATCACGTTTGTATGTGATAACTTGACAGACAGATAATCAATTAAACGAACTCGTCAAAACTTTGTAGCACAATTTTACTCGTCTAGTCATTGCGTTTTTGAGTTATTGTTTTCATGGGTACTCTAACAAGAAGACAGACAGATTTCTTACCAGTGAATTTCTTCTAAAATTTCAAAACACAACCACAATTTTAAGTATTAAATCGAATTTTCTAGTTCCTTCCTTTTTCCAATTATTTTCACTACAGATAGGACAGACCGACATTCAGAGATAACAGTAAATGGATTTTTATTGGATTAAAAAACTGAAAATGAAATTTCCAGTCCTTTTTTTGCGTTTACATGAATTTGAAGAATAAAAGAATGTAACATTAGTTAAAGAAAAACAGACCTTAATTTATGATGCATACAGTTTTAGAGAAAATTTAAAGGTAAGTTTTGAACTAATATTGATTGATTGATAGATTGTGTGTGTGTGTGTGTGTGTGTGTGTGTGTGTGTGTGTGTGTGTGTGTGTGTGTGTGTG
>JAOUZG010002851.1:7915359-7926463 GCA_026289955.1 Argiope argentata | reverse complement strand
TACAATTGTGGAGAAATTTTAAAAATCAGTTTTGAAATACTATTGTTTCTCTGTGTGTGCGCGCGCACTAATTTATTACGAATTCAATTTCAGAGAAATTGGGTGTTTTTATGTGCGTGTGCTAATTTATGACGAATACAATTGTAGAGAAAGTTGAAACGTAAGTTTTGAAGCAAATTGATTGTTTGTTTGTTTGTGTGTGCTAACTTATGACGAATACAAAAATGCAATTGTAGAGAAAATGTGTGTCTGTGTACTAATTTATGAGGAAAATAATTATAGAGAAATTTTAAAGGTAAATTTTGAACTAATATTATGTGTGTGTAAATATTTTGCTTTATACCATTACAGATCCTAATTTACATATAAAAAACTAGTAAAGACTAAAATATTTTAATTTAAAGAGCTTTGTTTTTGTTGCTTAAGATGTTTTTCAGTCGGCTTATTTAAGATCATTTAGAAGGAGTCCTTTTAAGAAATATAATAATTTTTAAAAAAAATCCGAGAATTGAGAATTTTATGTATTGAGTACTGAGTAATAACAGCTTTTTTTTTTCTCAATTGAACCAAATGTACACGCTTCCTCTAATTTTTATTTTCTTCCCTTTTCTCACGATTTAACGTGCCGTAGAATTCATTGAGGGATTCTCCAATCAGGAATTAAAATCCTACACTACAATCGTATCGAACTATTGGTCATAAATCAGGACTTTTATTCGATATGGGATAGTTCCTTAAATTTAAAGCTGCCAGAGTTTCAAACTCGTGTCGCATTGTGCTTTCATTCATGCATTATGCGAACATTCGATTGCGCTCTCACGACCCTCCCCTATCCCGTTTATATCGTTTGGCGTTACCATCAACGAGAAATAATTCTATAAAAGTGATCATAAAAACCCACCGCCGCCATTCAGAGCCCTGGCCTTAACGCACGGGGATTCTGGGAAATTTTAGCAGATATTCGGTTGACAGTCAAGAAATAAATAAATAAAAAACAACAACTATTGAATGGATTTTTTTTATTTGTTTATCGCTCGGCCGCAAGTGTGCAAATACGAATTCCACCTCTTTGAGAACAAGAGACACGCGAATATTGTTTTTTGGCTTCCAGAAACGAAGTTTATGATTTCGTATTTCCAGGTAAAAAAGGTGGAACGGTGCACTTGAATTATGCCTTCTCTTCCAGCGCCAGCCAATCATGTCACTTCCTGCTCTCTGATCCACTAGCGACGCCTGGGTTCAAAAGTTTGAACTGCAAAGAGTGTGGAATTCTTCCTCTATTGCAAATATATCGGATTCCACATTTTAATTTTTTTTTTATTCACGACTTCTTTTTTGTTCGTGCTTTTACTCTAATTTTTTATTTGCAAAAATTTCAGAAACTTCATTCATTTTTAAAAATATAATTAATCTATATTAATAAATCGAAATGATCTATTACTAATTTTTAAAAAAATCTATTAAAATTATTCTGATGAAATCATTTGTTACGCCATAAAAACAAAAACTAGTAAATTGAATTTTTGGTCGAAATAAGTTAAATTTTTAAGCAATGGTCGAAATAAGTAAGATTTTAGGGCAATTAATTTTATATGGACAATGAATTTTTGTTTGTTCGTATTTTAAGCGCTGCCGTTCGGTTCATATGATAATAATAAAACTTTACCAACTTGTGTGTTGGCATTTCAGCGAAGGTTATAGGCATAGGAAAATTATTGTATCTATTATATAGCAAGCAAAATAAAAAAATAAGTCAATTCCTACTTAGATCAACAAAGAAATTTTTTTTATTTTTTTTACTTTTTATTAAATAATTACAATTGATATAAATATCTTATAAAATGTTTGATTTATGCAAAAATTGTACTCGCATTGTTCACCTTCACGCGACAAATACTGAAATCCTCGCCTTTTAACGATCGAGCTACTGCCTGTCGATTTAAATTTTCATTACGAACTGCTAAAAATCTAGTTAAAGTATTAAAGATCAATTAAACTTAATAAAATGAATTAATATTTAAAAAACAGTATTAACATTAAGCGTCACCCGCTACAATTTTTTAAAAATGTGTTTGAACTCGAGTGGATGAATAAAAATTATTTTATTAAAGATTGAAAATTTGAACAAGATATATATAGGGAGAGAGTGAACTAATAGTACGAATTGAAAAATGAATGTTAGCTCGTATTCTCTGCATTGCCATACTGTTCATCCGATTGCGACGTAACGTTGCCAATTTACTGGTTTGAACATAGAAAATCCATGTTTTTCACATAGCCAGTTGAACGATGGAAGCTCGTGAGTCGGATATCTGCGAAATTTATTTATTTTTGCTGAAGATGGAAAAGGAAAAATAATTTTGTCTATCCTAAAGTATATTTGAATAATAATAAAAAATTAGATTAATGTTATTTATACGTTATCTTTATAAACCATTCAATTTCAGGGTCTATATTCATTTTAGAAAAGACAATAAAAATCATTCCTCCCCTCATTTCTAATGAAACAGCTATTCAAATTTCAAACGATGATTCCGAAATTATTTCTTCTATGGCAGCAAAACCCCGAGTATTAGTTTGCCAGAAAATAATTTTTTATAAATTAAAAAATGCATAGGAAAGATTATTTTAACATTAGCGTAGTCGATTTATTGATAATGAATATTAAAGAGTTTAAAAAGAAATTAATTTTCTCTGCTTTTAAGTTGTCAAAAAAGAGTTTATTAACAGGTCTAAATGTACCAAAATAAAAACTTTATAAAATAAAAATAAAAATTTCAGTATAGAACGCTTAGAGTAGTTTTTGTCAGTAATTTTTTACTATTAATAAACATGAAAAAAAATGTATTTGAAGAAACGCAGAATATATCATCTAGTACAAAAAAGGTAATAAAATTAGGAAATAATAATTAATACGTTTCATTCTCAGCATTTACTATGTAATTGGAAATTATTTAAGGCAAATGCATCTATAGATATACTTAATAGATAATTTCTTATATTTTATTAAAGAAGTCATTACTTTCTAGAAAAATGTAATAATATATATTCTGCATAGTTTTAGAGAAGACTATTATTTCAATTTTAAAGTTCTAATATAATATAATGAGGTATAAAATTTAAAACAAAGATTTTTAAAAATTATTTTTATATTAACTAGTTCAAATGATTTAAAAATCTGGTTAATTTCTATGCGAAATATTTCGTTATCATGTTTTTCCTGAAAACAAAATGTTTTAAATCAAACCTACGGTTATGAACATTATATTTTCCCATAAACATTGAAATTTCTCACTTTTTGGAAAGTAAGTCTTATAGATCTTACGGACAGTTAATATATTTGATTTATTTGAAAATAAGAATTAGGTATGCATATCCGAAAAACAAAGTGAAAAAATTTCCCTTAAACTAAATTTTTCAATCTTTTATCGAAAACTGGTTTCTAAAATGATATTGCCTATGGAACCCACATACGGTAAAAGGAGCGCTTAAAATAAAAATTTCTGTTACTCTTCGTATAGCTTTAATTGAAAATAATTTAATATTTATATTCAAAAAAGTAGGATTTAATGAACCCTCGGTCTTGATGAACTTCATGGCGACTTGATATCCTAAGAGAAGCAATGGCCTGGATGTTAGATGCCGTTTTCAAAACCGGAGAACTTCAGACTCTAGGCCCAGTTTCACAGAATAAACATATATAAGTGGATCTAGAAAACTCATTGGCATGGTGTGAAATTTCGGAGAGACAGGCCAGCTCAAGTCACCTGACCGTGGTTTGCAAATTACAAGGTCAATTTCAAAATAATCCAAGTGTTGCTTTAAAACGGGACGTTAGTACAACTGAGCTCTCAACTAAATTATTCGGAAGGGTATAAGAATGTGAAGATCATTGGGAAAGGAACCATTATTCTTTATTCAATGAAAGGTTTACAAACATCCTCAGAATAATATTAATTGTCAAGGAATAACTCTTCATAAAATCCTTGTGAAAGAATATATTTACCATTACGAAAGGTAAAGAGATGTTAGAGTTACAAAGAGGATATTCCGTGGAATCGAAATCTCTACTGATGTGATGTGGAAGATTGGAAATAGAAGATACTAATTCAGGTATCTTTATACCACAGAAGCTGTTCATAGTTTTTTTAAAAAAATTCTTCTAAATCAGTACTTAAGTGGCATTTAAAAAAATCACCCTAATCAACCTAAAATAAACCCGATAGCTCCAGTTTTTTATCCTATTTTATAATCATATATATTAACACTATATGAACTTTTTAGCACAGTACCCTGTCTAACATGATTATTACGCTTTTGCATGACTCACAGATTTAAGCTTCTAGACATTTGGGTTTTGTAATCATTCCATATTTTGATTTTATTATAAATTGGCACAAATATTTTAAAATCAAGAATGTGGAGCAGCTTAGCCAAAGATGACTTTTGTGACATAAAACAACAAACTCAACTCCAGTTTATGTTCACATGATAGACGTTAAATCAATACGGAATACGATTGCACAGACATTAGATGCATGAGGTAAGATATTCGACACAGATATTAGATAGTATGAGAAATTTCGTGTGCTTTGCGATTTTTTCCCCTTCACTCAAAATGATAAAAAATCAAACATATTTCCTAATAATGACATATATAATTAAGAAAGTTATATGCAAAAATTATTATGTAATTAATAGGAATTCATTTAAGGGAGAATTAAATTCCATACAAAATCTGAACACCTCCAACACCTTTACAAACTTCCAGAAAGAAAAAAAAAAGGCTAGGTAACGAACTGTTTCTGAACTAAACCACAAACCTCACAACTCTTAACATCCAAACATGGCACCTCCACCGGTAATCTGGTATTTACATGAGCCTCCCATCCTCCCCTCTCCGGTAACGGCACCTTAAAGTTCCTTCCAATTAATGATGACTTATTCCAGTCGCTCATCCATACTAATCGCCGCACTCAAAAGCTTTTTCTGTTTGCAAAAGCATTAAGCGAATTTGTCAGTCCATGCAAAACACCGCGAAGAGGGCAGACCACCCGCGAACAATGGCCCAGAATTTACGAGATCCCGACTGCCTGATGAGGCAGAGAAGGAGAAGAAAAAATAATGACCAACTCTCAGAACACCCACTGTGGCCAATGGCTGCTTTATTATTATTTTTTTAACTCTCTTTCTTATAAGTTTTTTATTTGATCTTTTTCAGTGGAAATATACCTGCTATTTTTTATTATTATTTTGGTGCCCCGTGTCATAAACTATTTCGAGCAAAAGAGAGTTTCATATTCGTGGGAGTGCCCGTCCCCTAACGAGGCAGCAAATGAGGTAACGGCATGTCATGAACCCGTGCAATCGAAACTGCGCTGAGTGTTTATGCGCTATCGGAGGCTTCCAACCTATTATCCGGATTTACGTATGCTTTAGCGCATCGAAAATTTAATCAAGATTTAAAATATGTAAATACAAAACATTTTTTTTATTCTTATGTATATAAAGTACCCGAAACGCAGTTGTCTTTGTGATACATTAAATGTAAATAGAGAGAAGTTTGTTACTGTTGTTGGTGTTGTTACTAATGGCACTTACCCTGGACAAGCTCACTGATACATCAGTGATTTTAAGCCTAAATGAACGTCTCTTGTTTTCTAGTAGCACATACTAGGGCCGAAAGTACTACTTAACTACTCACGCATCAAATTCGTTTGTGCAGCCCCTAACTACAGGGGTGCACAATCACTCACCTTACAGATAGAACACAGAAGAACAACCATGCCCTAACCGGGATGCTCAGATCCCGAGTAAAATGAGCCACCTTAGTGTCAGAATGCCGGTAGAGAGAAGTTTGTTACATATTATTTACAAGATTCGTTTACAGTTTTCAATAGACACTGAGATTTGCATGTAAGACTTTACCTCAGAATATACGAAATCTCCTCTACATATAGAGAAGATTTTGTATTTTTACCTGCTTTAATTACTAGTTAGTTCATCAAGATACTTATCTAACAACATTTTCAATTATACGTTTTATACTTAATTTGGTCTAAATTGCACCCCTACCAAAGTATTTTTAAACTCCAAATCAAAAATGGGTACTATTTTTTTTAATTACTTCTGTTTTGTTATATTTTTCCACTTGCATTTCCTTACTATTTAATAAATCGAAAATAAGTGAAGTCATCATATATAATCATCATCAATGAAACAAAATATTTTATGTAAAAATAAAAACGATTCAAATTTAATTGAAAGAATGTAAACTGTTATAATAAAAAATGCCAACAAATGTTTTTTTAAATTTAGAAATAATATTAAATTTGGTTTTTATAGTAAAATTTAGTTTCAAAATACTATTCAGTAATTAAATTGATATTATCGTAAATATGCTAACTTTTAGAAAATAATACAAAAGTAAACTTTTTGCTATATCTTTGGCGACAATTACGGGAATAAAATCAAATTTTTGTTTAATAAAGCAAAAAACTAATTGATAATTTTAAAAAAACGTATTGCCAAATGCATATTCACACATTTCAAAGTATATTTGCGCTAAATTTTATAATTCTTTCTCCAACAAGACTACTATGAAGAGATACTACAGACAGCCAGAAACATACACACATATTCGCTTATATTGTTATTACAAAATCCATCAGAGATCGCTTAACACTGGACTTATTGAGCATAAGCCCCCCCTTTTTTTAATCAAAAACTTCTCACTTTATTGTGGCTATCGTGGTTACTTATCAACAGAGCCTTTGATTTTTGTCCGGTGGATAGCAGGTTTAAAAATTAATTTTACTGCAAATCCAGCGCGTATTTAGGGCAGACCATCGGGAGACAAATGACTTTTTAATCTCGAATGTTTGTGTATTTCAAATACCAGAATACAAATGTTAATGTCATTTATATTTAAATTTTGATAAACTGTATTAAACATATTTTAAAAATCTTAAATGAATAGCATTATGTTTATCGGCAGTTTGTACTCTTTTTTAAAGAGAAAATCTTTAAAATATTAGATTACTTTTCTTAATAAAATATTGAAGAATTGGTTCAAAATAATTTTGTATGTTTTTTGTTGTTTATGGCACTTTTTTCAAGCCCGGTGACTGCCAACGATTTAAACCAATTAAGCGTCTCTTGTTTTTCAGTAGCACTAACTAAGGTCAAAAGTACGACTTAGCCACACACACACGTCACAACCAATTTTATGGGTCGGACCTCATTCATGCATTTTCATTCATTCATCCACAGATCACTATTTAGATCTGGAACAGAGAACGATTACTTCTGACCCAGTACCCCCAGTAGTATTACTCCCGACAGGGTGGACTTTGTGACCACGACAGATTTAACGAGCTCCAGACACCACACACTCGGGGAATCTTCGGCCGGTGAGGTATAAACTCGCAAGCTAAGATATGCGAGTGCATTGTTCTAAACCAGGCTATTCCTGCCCTGTATGTTTTTTATGTAGCTAATATTATGGCAACATAAGCTTCTATCCTAAATGGATAATATTCTTCCACAATTGATTTTAAATCACTAATTTAGCTATCACAAGCAAAATCTCTAACCCTTAACTAATTTTTGATATTTTTTTCTTTTTATATTTGTGGTAAAGCCTTTGATGTACTCTTAATTTTGAACATTCATAATATTCACTTGAACAACCAATACCCTTAAATTAATTTTTTTTATTATCAATGGAAAAAAATATTACTTATTTCAGAAGTCACTTAACTTAACTCTACATTCTGCAAATACGTTTTCAATTTTTAATTAACTCAAATAAATTTTTAAATCAATTAATTTTTAGGCCGCCCCAAAGTTTTATCAATATCATTGATAATGCCAAGGGTATTTTATTTTATATATTTTATAGTCCATTAAAATAAAGTTTGATTCTTAATAATGTATTTTATAATATTTTGAGAATTTATATTTCAGATGAAACTATTTCGTTATCTTAACATTTTTCTCCTTTTGATGCTTTACGAATTTATCGATTTCGTAATCTTAACATATTTCTCCGCTTTTTTTTCTTATTAAAGTTATCAACTGGCCATTTGACACAGAGGTAGCGTGTCTTCCTCGTGTTCTGGAAGTCCCGGTTAGAGCATGGTTGTTCTTCTATGTGCTATCTGTGAGATGCGTGACTGTACCACCCTGTGAAAAAGGACTGTGTAAGCGAATGTGATGAGCATGGAGCTAAAGTCGTACTCTTGGCCCTTGTTGGCGCTACTTGATACAAGAGACGCACATCTTCGGCTTAAAATCTGCTGATGTATCAGGGGGGCATGTCCATGGCCAATGCCATAAGTAACAGCAATTTATCAGTTTCGTTATTTTACCATTTTTCTAAATTTGATGTTTTATGGAATTCATCGATTTCGTAAATACGCAAGAGGACCAAATAAGAATTTACTGTAAAGAATAAGTTTTTTTTAATGCTAACGAAAGGACAACTTAGTAACTTTTTCCTTATTCTATAAAAGATCTTTTTTTACAACACCGAAAAAAGTAGGTAAACATTACAGACATTATGAAACAGATATTCGTAAAAAACATTATAAGCCTCGCGATTGTTCCCAAACGCATCAGAAGTGTTTATTTATAATCGAAACAGACGCCTGTTCCTTTTCCATCTCAACCCATCCACGCCGCGAGTGTCCTGCGCCTATTAATCCCTCGCGTGTGAGCCTGGATTCGCGTGATTCCCAAAACTGCTCCCGGACACGAACAGATTCGGCAGATAATGACTGGAAACCAGACGCTCGCGTCTTCCTGCGAGCGATCGGCGGATTTGCAATTGATTATTTCAAGGCTGCATGCTGAACAGCTTGTTCGAGAACAGGAATGTCCGAGGAAACGTTCTGTTTGCCCTTTTGCAACGCGCACGAAAAAAGGGATAGTGATTTCTGAAGTTGAAATGCAGAAAATATCAGAAATACCACTCAAAAATATTCTGAATTTCAGATGCTAACCATGTAGAATTATGGGGTAACAAAGTCTCTCAACTCTGCGCGGCTTAGATTGCAAACAAATTCCTTCTTGATAATCTGAAAGATAAGATAGATTCTTTTTCTCTATCTTTGAGATTATCTAGGACAATTTTCTTCAGAGTAGAACAAAAAAAAAAGAATTGAAGAATAGAAAGGAGATGGAAATTTCAATCCACCATCTAGGTAACACTTCTTTAATTTTATGTGTTAGAGGTCACCAGTCTCGGCACAACCCTTCCATGAGGGAGTATGTCACCGTCATCGTTGGGAAGAGCCAAACTTTACCTTTGTCTGTATACAACATGGTGGTGAGAACTAACTACCTTGCTGAAAGCTTCTGAGCCCCTCCCCAGTGGGAGCTACGTTGAATATAAACGTGATGTTAAGATCCCACCGAAACAAAGATGCAATAAATAACTTCAAAAGCTACAGATAACCCTAATCCAATGGTTCATATGAGACTATTGAAAGAAAATATAGCTTTACACATGGATGTTGCCCGTGTGAAAAAGAGAAATCACATAATGAAATTATTACATTCGCAAGTGAAACTTTTGTCATCCTTTCTACATCAAATTCTAATTTTTCTTCTCAGTTGCTGTTCATAAGAACATCTTAAACGGTTAAACTCTATAAAAATGTTTTTAAAAATGCTGTATTATTGGGTTGTTATAAAAAGTTGTGTAGAAAAGACGTTGATCAGTAACTAGATTAAAATTTTGAACAATTAAGTAGTTAAAAAGTAAAGTTAATATAAAATATGACTTACCAACTTTTTTTTTAAAAAAAATTAAGTCTTGAAAATTTATCTCATGGAAATTGAAATTTTTTCATTTCATTTTGATAATAATGAGCAATTAAATGAGTGTAATAATCAAAATTGCATGTATCATTTTCATTAAAAATAAATAATAATGCAAAGGTAAAAAAAAATCAAAAAAATCTTCTCAGTTATAGATATTTCGTGGCAGTTTCTCTACTTATAATTAAGGTGTACATATAAGTAAAAGCTTGTGCTTTGACGCTCTACAAGCTGGGCAACGCTGCACAGATGCCTGGCTTGCCTCCCACTATCAACGTGTTACCTCCTCACAAATATGGACTCAACTATCATATAAATTTAACTCCCATTAGTTTAGTTATGCTAACGGCCCATTGTAAAACAACAATAGTGTTATTTTGGGACTAACCTCGTAATTTTGAACCACGGTCAGATGATGAGAGCGACACCTGAGCTAGTATCCCCTCTCCACCAGCGAAAGGACGTTTGGCCCGGCCGGATTTAACGTGGAACAGACTTCCTTTCTCGACGGTTTTTCGATCAAATCGAGTCTGGAACCTGAAACCCAATGGCTCAACCACCAGGAACTGAGACTCTACCACCAGGCCACCTCGACCCCTTATCTCTTATTTCAAACCAAATTTAGAAAAAAATTTTCTTTCAGTACATGTTTGTAGGATGTAAAATCATATAATAGTGGAAAAGGATATATTTAAGAAATGAACGCATGGAAACAATTTCAATTATCGATATTATTAATTTAATAATCCTTTGTAATTTAAGGCAAACATAATTTAATATATATAGGATATACACACTAATTGAGGCTCAGCTGCTAGTTTCAAATTTTTTATTATAAACATGTAATAAAAGTGACCGAAATAAAGAAAATAATTGCATTTTATATAAATTTAGTCCTCTGTTAAGGTGAATTACATAATTTTACATTTTTAAATGGATCCTCTGTCCTATGAATCAATTTTAATAAATTATTCTCGAAACACTAATAAGAAAAGAAAACAAAAACTTTTAATAAACTCTTTTGTAACTAAAACAGATTTGAATTCTGAAAATTTGAATATCTCTATTTTACAAAAATGTCTGATTTCTGACCACTACATTGACCATCCTGAGACAATGCATTAATCAAAGCCCGGAGTTTCATCAGGGTAGAGCGTCATTAAATTATGAAGTTGTTGGTTAAGAATTAATATTAAAATATATTACATTGAAAACATCATGATTAGATTAATTCTGGTCGCAGAAGATTGAGACGTTTTCTAATTTAAAAGCTGAAATG
>JAOUZG010002851.1:7875223-7910359 GCA_026289955.1 Argiope argentata | reverse complement strand
TTTTTTATTCATTACTTAAATATTAACTTTCTCGCCAAATATCTTCATTTTTTCACCTCCAGGTAAGTAACAAATTCAGTTTGTTTTTTTCCCCCACGCTAATGATATTAGGCTTAACATGTTTTAAATCGATTATTTTCAACGATTCTGTTTATTTTCATAATGTTTGAAGCATTTAAAATCAAACGTTGTTTATTAGTGGACCTTTCGGATTCATTTTGAAGTATTTTCGAATTAAAAATATGTTATAATAATTGGTATTGTGTTACTTCAAAGTTCACACATTTGAGTTACCTCAATTGGAGTTGAAAATTCAAAATTAAATTCCGAAGTGCTTGTTGGTTCTGAAAATTATTTTTCAAATAAGAAAAAAAATGATAATGTAGTTTTTTTTAGATTATGAGTAAGATAAGTAAGATATTAACATTTTGGTCAGTTATTAATACTTCATTCCTTCAAAAAAAGTTATTGCTATCAATTTTTTTAAAAAAATTCATTTTTATCAGCAAAATTAATATGAAGTAAAAGGGTATTTATTAATCACCCACCTAAAGATATTAATAACTAGTTTTTACATTTTTTTATTAATTTACTTTATAAAATTTCTTTTGAAGAAAACTTTAGAAAAAAATTGTTTACAAAAAAAAAGAATCAATTAAAAAAATTTCAGTTTTTTTCCCCGTATACTTGTAAAAAATCTAACAAAAAATTGCAGGTTCTTAGAAAGCGAAAAATTTTCTTATTACAGTCTTCAAAAAGCTTCAAAATAAAAAAAAAATATTATATTTACAGCTCGGAAAAGATTTTAGATAATTCCATCGCCTTTATATTTTAAGAATTTAATCAGTGAAATATGCATTTTACATGTTAAAATCAAATTATAAAAAAAATAGCTCTACAATAGCAACAGCATTTCTTTTTAAGTTTTCAAAAGCTGAAGTAACTTAACCAAAAGATGCAACGGATAGGAAACTTCTCACTCTGTATTTCGAAGATTCTCCTAAAACTCATCAAGGATGACTATCAGACTGAAAAGCTGAAACTTATTAATTATACTTTTAAAGATGCATCTTTAATGCATGTACAAATATTAGATGCAATCACTGAAGGGTGTTAATAATTGTTTTATTTCTTTATTTAAAACGAGCTTGAATTTGTAATCCTCCAAATACGATACTACAATTCTACGGGGAAAAATCACCTGCACTTTCTTTCACCATCTAGCAATCAAAGAAATCATGAATAAAATTCCCATTAGACTAAAATAATCTTTCTTCAAGACTTTTAAATTCTTTATCGTCATCTTTGAATCTGAATTAATTACAGTAATTTAATCACCTGGAGAATTAATACTAAGCTACTAGTAGCGCATTGATTTTGAAAGGATTATATGAAATGTTTTTTTTTTCTTTTTACTCTTAGCGCTGAAATAGAAATGAAAAAAATATTTTTTACAGTTTATGCCACATAGAAGAAATAATGTCACTTTTATAAAAATAAATGAAACTGGTGAATAATGTGATATCTTCAAAGATATTTACAGTCTGTTTTGAATTATTAGAATTATTTTTATGATATATTGATTGCTGAAGATTCTAACCTTCAATCAGTATTTTTATTCGTGTCAGTAGTAAATAGCAAATTATTTGAAAATTAATGAGAACGTCAGTTTTTATGCTAATTTAATTTGAATTGATTTTCAAATAACTAATAAATCATTTTTAAAATTCTGAACATGAATATGCACATAAATAAATTCAAAGGTCAAAAAATTTGACTCCAAAATGTTCATAAATTTTGACTTCTCTAATCCTTTTTAAAAGAAAAAAAATATTTTCTAACAATGCTTGTTCATGAATTTATATGTGAAATCAGCTCTCAAAATTATTAATTCATTTTTAACAAGCTTGTTGGGTGAATTTTGTTACATGAATATCACACCAAATTTGTAGATTTATATCAAATTTAGATTTAAAAAAAACTC
The DNA here is from genome assembly GCA_026289955.1 of Argiope argentata. Lineage (NCBI taxonomy): Eukaryota > Metazoa > Arthropoda > Arachnida > Araneae > Araneidae > Argiope > Argiope argentata. The sequence goes on along the minus strand of JAOUZG010002851.1, from coordinate 7,908,375 downwards.
CTATCTTATAAACCTCCGAGTATATATTTAGAACTTTTTCCTAAATATATACTAGACTATTTTCCTTGTGTTATAAATTTTTATTTAAAAAGTGCCATACTTGAGCATATTTGATAATACCTAAAATCATGTTAGATAATAAGAAAATCAAATCTAAGTCACTAATTTTATAACTCTGTTGGATTTTAAAGTAAAGAAAATATCATTTTCTGTAGGTACTTCCAGAAAATGTTGACGTTAAGAAACAAACAAACAAAATTAAATAAATTAAGTAGAAAACAAAAAAAAAATCTATGACCACAAATTTCAAGTTATCATGTGAGAACATTATTATTTTTAAGTCATTATTTGTGTTAATTCATTTGAGTTATCAAGTAGTTTTAAACATTTTGAAAAAGCAATATTGGTAAAAGCGGGTCAACCTTTTGAAAGCGCGTCTGCTGTCAAAGAAGCATACATAATAATAATGTTAATATTGGTAAAAGCAGGTAAAAAATATATACGATTAAAAGATGTTGATAAATATTGTCATTTATTCTCATTGCCTGCGTGATTTCGAGCTTCAATTATTCGTTGCCATCAATTATTCAAAAACATCCTAACGAAAACAACATCATGTTACCACAAGATAAAAAAATAATTGTAAATCATCATTGTAAAAGACAGTTTGGGATATATTTAGATGTCCACTGATGCCATCAAAAATTGCTAAGGGCATAACACATAAATGCAAGCATCCTCTTGTGAAAGAATAAGAAATTTTGACAGCATTTGCAATTTTTAATTGAAATGAATCACATTTCTTAATTAACAAATGAAATAAAACTCATCCAAGGGCTTTAAACCGAGTGATAATAACAGTAACTATTTGTATCTCAGTAAAGCAATACAAAATGTAAATATCTTTTTCATCTGTTATATTTACATTAAAACTTTATAAATATTCTTTTCTGTGAAATACGATTGATTTTATCAAATACTCTTTTTTACACACAAATAATTGAAATAATCATAATATGTATATAAAAAATGATTTTCTTTATTGCTTGCCCGTTTTTGTTATTACAATAATTCGTAAAGAATTTTATTTTAGTTAATAATAAGCCACTTAATATAAATATTACACCAAATTTCTCTAAAATGATTTTCCTAGATAAAATAGTAAAAAGGAAGTGTTTCTTAAATTGTTGCAAGCAGGTTTATGAGATTATTTTTCAGTCTTTTGCTATACCTATGAAACACAAGCATAAAATGGGAAAAAAAAGCGTTGCATTTGTGCATAATTAAAAACAGAAATATTTTCTTGCAATTCCTGTCTTAATAAACAAAAGGTACATTCGCTTCATAATAGTATCGATAAAAGGTGATTATTTTTAAATAAAAAAGTGAAATAAAATTGCTTTTTTTTGGGGGGGGGGGGGGGTCGCTTCCCATTTAAAATGGAATTCAATGCTGCTTTTATTATTTCAATCACTTTGATTCGCTATTTTTATTCATTTTCCTAAGAGTAGTTAAAACAAAACAAGTAATGAATTGCATTTTATTTCAAAAACACATCCGCATTAGACTACGGTCTATCATTAATGTACAAAATAAGTTATTGTTTATTTGTTAATTGCCATATTCCTAAAGCATTAATTGAATTAGAGAAGTTTATTATGCAACATGAATGTGGTAGCAATAATTTTAATGCGAATATATTATACAGATAATTAAATATACTTTAAGAAAAGGAAATTAAAAAATTTTTAGACAATGACTTTCAGTTTAGATTATAGTTTATATGTAATAAAACTTTTTGTATTCATCACATATAATTATCGAATTAATTTGTGTTCGAATAGCCAGACAGATCAATTTCCCGTGAATTGTACTGTCAAAATTTGATAGAAATCTATGTATATGGTTGTAAACTCCATAAACCAAATTTCACACACAACGTTCTGTGAGTTGCCTTACTCATGCGTATTTCTTAAAGTTTTGATTTAAAGTGTTCATAGGTAAACAAAACATATATTGCAAAAACTGTATTATGACTTGTGTGTGTGGGGGGGGGGATTTCTGAAACTTGCAGATTCTTCCATATACGAATTCGAATTTTTTGACGATTACAATATCCCTTTTACATTTCTTATATGAGTAAGTAACAATTGACCTCTCTCTAAAGTTCCGTACTTCATCAGTGTTTTACAATTTTGGTTTAATAAAAAAGTTTAATATTTGGAAACTATTATTTTTTCATTTCTCAAGACCGTTTAAGTGAATCGACATAGATCTGGCCATCTCATCATGAAAAAAAGAAAAAAACGTTTGGACCGTGACAAATTTATCGTGAACCCCATGAACGATGATAATCTAATCTCGAAACACAGATCCCTCCACTAAGACAACGGGACCGCACTTCTGCATGCATGTTGGATTTAAAATATTTTTTTAACGTAAACGTTCTGCGAGTTGCCTTATTTTTAAAACTGCTGAATATCTTTTCCTTCGGGGAATATCTTTTGGAAATTATAGTTCACAACTAAAAATATACTTTTCTAAGTGACATTCTCAACTCGTTAGGCTTTGCAAAATATAAAGTGTAGATATTATGTGTATGTGTGTGATATTATGTTATCACATGATTGTATAATGTATTGTAAAATCCCAATATATAATGTATTATGTGATTATATTATAATGTATTACGTGTGCTATATTATAATGTATTATGTGATTATATTATATTGTATAATGTGTGTAGCTATAATGTAATATTATATCATACTAATGTTATATAAAATGCAACTAATTATGCGTTGCACGGATGTAACATAGGAAAATTTATGCGAAAATTAACATAGAAAATATTTGCCTTGAAAAATAATGACGTTAAAAATAAACTTTTACAGTTAGAACAAATGTTGCTATTCAAAGTCCTTTTAATGCTTTACATTGAAGATATTTTAAATTGAATTGAAAATATAATATTAAAAATACTTGGATATATATATATATATATATATATTAATATATATATATATATATATAAGATATACTTTTAAATTTTGAAAGGATTACAATAAAAATATTTAATGAATATAGTAATTTAATTTGAAAATACTTTATAGAACATTTATAATTTATAAAGAAATAATGGATTAGGAAAATTAGATATAGAAATCAATTCATAAACTTCGAAACTTCAAAAAATATATATATCGTCCAAATTAATCAGTTAGTTAAAAGAATTATCTTTTTCTGCTGAAAGAAGACATGTTTAATAGCTTATTGAATCAAGAGCAAATTCTAGAAACTATAATATTTTTATTCTTTTTTTAATATTAATTTCATGACCACTTTGTATTGGTCAAAAATATTTACTCTTCCGCTTTATTCTCAGCGTTTCCCGATACGTGCGGGAGACGGCAGTCTTTAATGGTCCCGGGCAACGCGTGTTCGCAGCCATAATCTGGCAAATCATCTGTTTGGACGGAATATAAACTCAAAGTAAACACAGACAGGGATTACGACGAGTCATACCGTATGCAAATGTATGCGCATCGCATGCCAATCAGTCTGCGACATTGAAACTCTCAAATATTTCACGACCGTCGGAAGTGAAGGGAAGTGGTCGGTGAGAGCTTTCATCAGCTGATATTCTTAACTCTTTTAAAAAACGAAGTTATTGGTCCTTTTAAAAATATATTTCTAATATATGGCTTATGCATCACTAATTTGTTAATAGGTTTTCAGCAAATATTTCACTGTTCTTTTAGAATATATTACTGCAATTGTTTATAATTTTAAACACTAACTTTAATAACTAGTTCAGTATTAGCCGAGGGACTAAGATTTATACATGTCAGAAATGAGTGCTGACCTCCTGGCACTGAGGTAGCGCGTCTTCCCCGTGATCTGAGTGTCCCGGTTCGAGCATGGTTGTTCTTCTGTGTCCTTTTGTAAGGTGTGTGAACGTGCCCCTCCCCTCCCCTTAAAAAAGGGGGATGTGCAAAAGAATGTGACGAGTGAGTCGCAAAAGTCGTACGCTTTGCCCTAATTGGCACTACTACAAAACAAGAGACGTTGATTAGACTTAAATAGCAGACTACCCCAGCGACCTTGTCCATGGCAAGCGCCATAGGAGACAACAACATTTCAAAAAAGTAATATTTATTTCTTGCTATGAGTAACAAAAATCGCATTTGAGGGGTAACAATTCGTGCTGAAGGGATGAACCTCAAATGTTACGCAATAACATAATTTTGGAATGCAAGGAAAAAAGGGGAAGACTTGTAATATAGAAAAATTCGAAGCCAATATGCAATTAGACGCTAGAAAATGTATGTAAATCTCTTTGTCGTGACGTCACATTAAAAGGACTTCATTATTAAAAAAATGTCGACTATATTACAATGATAGTATTGTAATTTTCAATGTTGTTTTTTCTTGATTCTACTGATTTATAACTTATTTGTCATTAATTTGTAGAATATGTTTTCTTCGTTGCTGCAAATGTTTATAACTTTTTACAGCAACTTTAAAAGTAGTATATTAGCATTGGAACTAAGATATATTCCCGAGAAGAAAAAAAAAATGTTTCTACTTCTTGAAATGTGTAACAGAAATCGTTTTTCAGTGGTGGCAGTTCATGCTAAAGGGATGTACGTAAGGTACTTTTCCACAATTTAATTTTCGACTAGAAAGAAGGAGGAGAGATGCACTATGGAAAAATATTGAAGTTGGAAAATATATGCACATCCATATGTCTTGTGACTGTGACATCATTTAAAATGACATCATTATCCAAAAAAAAAAGTCAGGTTATATTACGATGACAGTACATGTAAATATAAAATTTTTGCTTCGAATTCCCTTTCATTAAAGTATATGAATCTATTCAAAAGAGCTGAATATAATTATAAACAAAAAATATCTCCCAATTTAAGAAAAGTAAATAATTTAGATCATTAGTAGAATATAAGAAAATTCTGGGATGTTTTCTTTTTCAAACAGAACTGACATTGTAAGCAAATACAAAAAGTGCATTTTATGTAAATAATAAGATTTCTGGGAAAAACAATGGCAATATTTTAGATTTTTTTTAAACTATACAATTGTAATCTAATTTTTTACATTATAACTTATATCCCATGACGTTAAATGTTCGAAATCAGACTAGAAATTAGTTGTGAAAGATATTAAACGTGTAATTCGAAATTAGAAATATAACTGTTCTATTGTTAAAAGTCATAAAGATACTTTTTCAATCAAATGCTAAAAATGGGGAAATAAAGTATTGAATAGACATATATTATTCTCTCCCTTTTGATTTTTCAATTTTATCACTATCTTAATGATGCATAATAGTAGAAAGATAATGGAATATTAAGAAAGAACTTGAACTTTTAGAAAGTCAATGGAATATTTTGGAATATATATAATGGAGACTAAATGGATTTACTACAACATGAAATTTGTTTTAGAACTGTACCTATAAAATAATATTATAAAAAATGTAGAAAATTTATAAAATATATAAATATTATTAAATAATATATAAAATTTTATCTGCACGAGCATCTCGAGAAATCAGCTCTTAATAACTTGACGTCATCTCATTTACAAAAGCTCTGATTTTAAAAAAAATAAGTTAATGACTATGGCAAATAAAACCTACGAAAATGTCATTTTGAGCCCGTGATTATATGAAATGAAATAAATAGGAAATGTGATATTTCTTTAAAACAATCGATGCGAGACAAAGTTTTTTGGATTGTTTGCAATTCTAAAGTGACTCATTCAATGAAACATTTAAAATGACTAAAAATATAATTTAACTTGTACGAGCACGTGGTGCTTGGCCGTTCAAGAAATTGTGTTCTGACATGATACATTGATACATAGCAGATTTCATTTAAATATTTTTTTCTCCTCTCTGAAGTCTACTAAGAAAAATTCTGCTGATTCACGAGAGTGTATTTATTTTCATTATCTTGAAAGTTGATTCATAACACAGTTATTTTATTTCAAACATTTCTATTGTATTTTCAGTTCCTTTAACCCTTTCGCGACGGTTGCCGTATATATACGGCAGTCACTTGATGCATCACAGCGGCTGACGCCGTATATATACGGCAGCCACTTTTTGGTCCACAGCGGCTGACGCCGTATATATACGGCAGCCACTTTTTGGTCCACAGAGGCTGACGCCGTATATATACGGCAGCCACATTTTCGTCCACAGAGGCTGACGACATCTAGATACGGCGGCGAAAACGTGGCGAAACGTGGCGAAGTATAGTCAGTCACTCTGTTGCGAAAAATAGCGAAGAGTGGCACAGGCGCGCCGTCGCAAAAGGGTTAATATCCTCTCTGTTGGCGTGTTAATGGATAATTCTTTATCTTTCCTTTTATTTTTCTTTGATATTATCCCATATCAAATAGAGAAATATGTTTTTTAAGAATAAAGGCTAAACGTTAATCCTTCTCTAGATATTAACAAATTTTCATTTCGTCTTTCTTTTTATTTAATTTATAATGTTTTGTCATCTGTAGTTTTAAAAGAAATCATTTAGCTTCAAGATGGCGTATTCCAAATAAAATTTGAAATAAGCAATTCTGCTAGTTTTGACTCGAGAAATATTTACGAAATTATGTCAGCTTTCGAACATTTAGAAAGAGATTTCAGAATATAAATAATACACTTTTTTGTTCTTTTTGTCAAAGTAGCTTAGAATAGCTTTCTATATAAACACAAACTCATAGAAAATAAAACAATGATTGGGTAAATTTACGGATTTTTAAATATACTTTCTATATAGAAAAAGGGGAAAAAATAAATATCTATTTTTAATGAATTTTGAGCGGATTTTTTTTAAATTCCGCAATATTAATTCTAAGCAAACTATGCATTTCATTCTCAAATTGTCATCAAATTATGTTAGAAGAATTCGTTTTTAATAAACTGATTTCCTCATAAAACAACTTTCTTCCGTACTAAAATAATTAATTACTACAAACAATTATTAAATAACATTAATAACTGCATTAAATTAAAATGAAAATTCCTTATTTTTTAAATTGCTCATATACTTACAGAAGAGTGATCTCAAAAAAGTTTAAATAAATAATCTATTCGTTTCCATTTTAAATTTTTACTTAAGAAAAGTTGGAATTAAAAGAAAAACATCTCTGTTCAGAGCATTGAGAGTCATAAGAACACGACATCTGTGTCAAGAATTCTATACATGAAAAAACGAGCAAATACTCTGGAACTTAAATGGTATTTTATTTTGATTTGAAAATACCCAAGTATATGGCCGTTACAAATCAAAAGAAAACAAAAAAATTAGATTGAACCTTGAAAATATCACAAAAGTTATATTGAATCTGATATTCCTAGACAGTTATTTTCAGTATCATTTTATCTTTGAAACCTGGATATAAAAGGTATCATAAGGCATTTTAAAAGGGAATTTACAAAATAATAATAATGATAATCTGTTTTTATTAATATGTTAAAATGCAGAGATGTTTATTAAAATTATTCTCCACTTTTTTTGTATTTCAAATTTATTGTTACATATAAAACAGAACCTTGAAATTAATTATTTCTTAATTTACTAACATCATATAAAGCCAAAATTCAATTAAATGGATTGATAAGTGACTATGTTCCAAAAATATTAAAATGGCTCAATAAACAAAAGAGGAAAATCATTGAGGGTTGATTCAGTAATTAGAAAACGGATATAATATCCCAAAATCCTTTCAATTCTCTAAAGATATTACAAATATAATAACACATAAATAAATACATAAATGAACACATATAATAGATAAACACATATAATAAATAAATACATATAATAGATAAAAATATATAATAATATTTTTCATTGCAGGTAAATATTTTAAGCTTGACTAGTGTTCGAATCTTTTTAACTGATTTCCATTTTTAAGAATTTAGCAAATTCTTAAAAATGGAAATCAGGTACAGCAAATTCTATTGTTTGAGAGTTTAGTTTCCCTTGCTTCAAGACCAGCATTTTGCCCATAACTTTTCGGTCTATTAAAATACTAGCAGTACCCGCACGGCGTTGCCCGTGGCATAGCATCCAAAAAGAAAAATTAGCCTTAAACTTCAATCTAGCCTCCACCCGATATGACACGGGCATGTTACGCAACATAAAAAAAAATAAGTAAAACATATCCAGAAATTATTAAAAACAGCTACTAAACAATTTTTATTGCACACGTTCAGAAATATTTAGACTGTTACAGAGGTAAAAATATGTTATATCCATTGGCAAAATATGGCGATCATTTCAAGATTGAATTTCCTTCTTTTCACCATAATGAGATTTGAATCGCTGTTTAAAATCAGACGTAAAATAAAGAAATTTAACGCATATGCATACCATATTTCTTGCTATTTCTGCATGCGCAGTTTGAGTTTTTCGCGCATGCAAGAATAAAATAAAATCGCATTAAAAAAACTCCCTTTTGTATTTTGATCTTTCAATGTATTGTAGCCTTTCCAAATAAATGCTGTACTAAAAGGTATAAATATCTCCAATATCCGTTAACTATTTTTTGAGTTTTTGGGGTTAATACTGGCAAACGCTTTCAGGAGATTTCCTTTTATACTATGTTTAGATAAAATGTAACTAACTACCTTTACCTTTGCCTCTTTTTTTTATAATTTATATAGCTAATTTTTTGTAATGCTTTCCATTTAAAAAGAATAAGAATCTTAAGGAATATAATATAGCAATATATGAAATGTAATAATTTTTCTTATGGAACAATATAAAGGAACATCTTTATATTTTTAAATAGAATTCAAGCTCTAGAATGCGATGTATCTACATTCTTTTAGACTTTTTATTCGTAAGAAAAATTTTATAATCGTGAATCCCGAACTGAAAGTCCATTTATCTCTGAATACAGCAATTCAAAATCGAAAACTCTGCTCGATTTAAATTAGGCATGGAATTCATTCAGGAAAATTGTTTATTTCCCTCAATTTTTGAATGAAATAAAAAAATTAAAAGAAAAAAGGTCTAAATAAAGTTATTGGTCTGTCAATCTTTTAACAGTTTTCAACAAAGCCTTGAACCTCTAAGTTGAGAGAAAACGGTAAGCAAGTCGAGTTGCCCATTTGATAAATAAATTTGTGAGAAATACGAATTATATGACTGATAAAAAAAAGAAAATATCAACATTTAATCAATTCCATCAACTGATCAAGCTTTTATCAATTTCATTACCTTCGCGGGTTATTATAATATTTATAAACACTGTACATCTGCCACAATAACTTTGAGTACTAGCTTGGATAAAGAATCATTATAAGTCCAGAATCATCATAACAAGTCTTATATAAGTCTAGAATAATTATAAATAAACACGTATTTTCCCTAAATTAATAAAGTAAAAAAAGGTTTAATCTAAAATAAATTATTAAATGAGAAAATGTAAACTAAATTAATCATGCTATTAAAACAGAGATTTCATAATGGGCCCTCTCAAAAATAGCAAAATAAATCCGCCATTGAGTTCGTTCCTATAGAAGCGAAAATCCGTTGTGTTGGATCAACGAGATAGCTAGTTGTATAAGATGAAACTTCAGATAACATTTCGTTGTGTTAGATCGAAAACACAAAGTATTCGTTATTTCAAATTCGGGGCATATTTTTATCATCACAATTTTCTGGATTAAATTCTTCAATAATGAATTTATTCACATCCGTATTGTTAGATAATTTTGAACCCACATTTTTTCAATCCCAGACCATGATCTCAATTTGCATACAGTTGGTGCATGCTTTATATATTTTTGGTTGCAACACTAGAGGTGTGTCAAAGACACATAAAAGCTGTATGTATTTTTGCGGTGGTGTTGATGCTGACTTCACGAGAAGCGAGTGAAATTTTAAGACATGCACCAACCGGGTATCTTTTCGTGTAGAATCATGTTCTTGTTTTTATTACTCGAAGAAACGAGTTATGATTTTTATATAATTGATTAATAAATCTATATTTTTATGAAACCTGGCCCCTTATTTCAAAGCATAGCCGACAACACATATAAATGCAATAATTTAAAAATGTGGAAGGAAAAATTCGCCTTCTCACAAAAAAATTATAGTTTAATAAACTTTAGAATCCGTCTTTCAATTGCTTTATAATACGCGAACTTTATTATTCTCACTACGTAAGAAATGCATTCTGTGTTTAATAGATAATAACTTAAAATATAATACACCTCTTAAATAACATAATAAATAGAAATTATTTCCATGTTATTTTTATTACATAAGAACATAACTTGATAATGATTTTCCAAATTAATGGTGTAGATGTAAAGGTCCCTTAATGACCAGGTCTTACGCCATTCGACTCGTTCTTGTAAAGGTATCTTAAATATAAACTTTGAACTGGAAGAAGCCGCAAATCAGCAAGAAAGAGTCACAACATCAAACGAATGATGTTGAAGTCCATGATGTTGAAGTCCATCAGCAATGTATAGTTCAAACGTCCAGCGTCCTGGCATAGAGGTAGCGCTTCTTCCCCGTGATCTGGGCGTTTCGGTTCGGGCATGGCTGTTCTCCTGTGTTCTATCTGAAAGGTGAGTGAATGTGCCCCCCTGTTAAAAGGGGATGTACAAGTGAATGTGATAAGTAGGTAGCTAAATCGTATTCTTGGTCCCAATTGGCGCTACTTCAAAAGCAAGAGACGCTCATTTCGGTTTAAAATCGTTGATGAATCAACGAGCTTCTCCATGGCAACCGCCATTAGAAACAAAAACAACAACATACATCACATGGATAGTAATTTTAAATTTCCTCACTGACAGAAAAAGTTGTACATTTTAAACAGATTAATTTGCAACAGATTTAACAGATTAAAAACCGAAGCAGCAATCCTTTTACTTGCGTATGTCCTTTACCTGACTTCCTGCATGATACAAATCCCAAAATTTATTATTGTATGGAAATGCATAAGAAATACAACTGGTTAAAAAGGAAGCAGTCTAGAGAGACGCTTCATAAATATGTATGTTTTGTTTAATATGTGTATAGAGAAATTGAAATATCCTTTTAGTTAAACAAGGGTTGGGCTCTTTTAATATAATTTTCTACCACCCTAGGTCCATTTTTCGGCGAATCCCGTGCGAATCCGAGTCCCACGGATTCTATCTATTTCTGGAGTTGTTGGGAACGCACTTCCTTGGATACTCCTTGGAGCCTCTTCAGGGCCATTCGCGTTGGCACGATTCTTCGCGTCGAAGTGCCAATCGGCCGCAGATGCCCAAATACGCCAAGCCACTTACGCATGCAGCTTGTTTGTTCACATTACCGCCGAGCGGCGCATTGCATTAAACAGTCTGCTTGTTTTGCGACATCGGTCCGCACATTGGCAAACAATGTGGGTCGTTCCGTGACGAGGAGGGTGCCGAAAACGTGCGCAAATGATACAACATGCGCTCTAAAAATACGGCAGGCTGAAATGACATTAATTAGTGCGGCTCGGAATGGTCTGCTGGGATGATGGACTGGCTGAGGAGGGAGCGGAGAGTCGCCAAAAATGCAAATGTCTGAATAAGACGTTATGTTGGAACAAAACGAATCAACTTTTGAACATAATTAATAATCAAATAATGTTAGAAAAGAAATTTGGAAAAAAACTTAGTAAGCGTTGTATTTTTAAAATATAATTACATGATTCCGGCAGTACCAGTACTTTTGGCACTTCCGCTAAATATGTATACGAATATTTACGACCTTAATATTGAAATTACATGAGCAGAGAAGATTGGATACTTTTTAATGCGAGTTTTACTTTGATTTGAAAAATGCAACAAAATGTATCTGTACTTAAAAAAAAGAATGATGAAATCAAATAAATATATTTCCTTCTATCCTCTCTTCCTATATAGATTTCTTACTATTACTCTTTTTAAAGGTAAAATGATAATATAAATAAAGCAAGACTAAGATGGAATAAGCGATAGTTTGTTAATAGAATTATATAAAAACTTGGATTTTAAAAAAAATAGTATTTTTGAAAAATCATGGATGAAAGATATTTATACTTTAAAGTTTTTGTTTATTAATGAATTATCCGCAAAATAAAATACAAATTAAAACAATTTTTGATGTGCTGAAATGCTCAAACAATAACTTTAGAAATTATAATAACATATTCTTTATCTAAATCAATTATTTAATTTATTAAAAAAACATTTTTTATTGAAAGCATTTTACAAATAAAAATTATCGTACATTTAATAAAAGACTTTCTTTCTTTTTATGAGTATTTAGTTTTTAAGTGATTTCCTTAATTTTAAGTGATTTTATAATTTAATTTTACATATAGTATTTACATCAAGTAATTTGGATTTTATTTACACGCACGTGTGCTTTAATTTTATATGCATGTATACGCGCAGACACTTCAGTTTATTATTCCTAATGGTGCCGCTGAAATACAAAACAAAATTTATACGTAATAAGCGAGAGTTGAGAAAGTAAGTTTACAAGCGTAGCAGAATTCAGAAACCAAAAAGTGAATGAAGCTTAAAAAAAAATAGAAAAGTTTCTATGTTCGATATAAAATATTAAACCTTCTAATTATGTATCACTTATAAGCTCAGTACTCACAAAACGAAAGGAAGTCTTTTATTAAATGTACGATAGTTTTTATTTGTGAAATGCTTTCAATAAAAATTGTTTTTTAATGAATTAAGCAATCAATTTAGATGAAGAATATATTATAATTTCTAAAGCTATTGTTTGAGCATTTCAGCATATCAAAAATTGTTTTAATTTGTATTACTTTCATTTGTATTTTATTCTGCAGATTATTCATCAATAAACAAAAACTTTAAAGTATAAACATCTTTAATCCATGATTTTTCAAAATTACTATGAAAAAGGTTTTCAAAAAAATCTAAATTTTTTTTTATCATTCTATTAACATACTATCGTTTATTCCATGTTAGTCCTGCTTTATTTATATCATCCTTTTACCTTTAAAAAATTTCATTTTTATTTGAATTTGAAAAAGAGTTTAAAACTTCTAAAAATATAAACAATTATTGAAAAGAATGGAATATTTTATCAGTAATAATTATACTCGGATACTTCGGATACTTTTTCTTGTATATGTATGTTCATTTCTAAGGTTTCATGTATATTTTAAATTATCCCGATGATCTCTAGTATAAAGTAATTAAAATTATCTGAACTCAGCAAACTGACTAATTTTAGAAGCAGTATATGTTTTGGGAGACTTGCTTGTTTAATTTCAAATATAATACTGAGTTTTCAAATTTTTTTAAATTTTATTTTTTAAAATATAGCTTCCTCTTTAAAAAAATTTTGGTTCATTTTATTAAAAAAATTTCTGTAACATTTATCACTTTTATAAAGTTTCTTCAAATATTAACCTATATCAATTTTGAGATAAATTCGATATATTCATCATGACATGATAGGCAAAAATTCTGACGAAAAAGGTGTTATATATATATATATATATATATATATATATATACATACAAGTCGATGTAAAATTACAAATAATATATTATTGCTTTTTTCACTTGATTGTAGCAGTATTTAATCAAAAATCAAATATATAAGTATTTTTATAGCCTTTTAAGTTATTCAGATTTCAGAATGCTAAGTAAAAAAAATTATTTCCAATTGGAAAAATCCGAAATTTTAATTGTCCGATTGAATATTTTCTTTTTAATTTCTATCTTTATATTTATAAACTTCTTTTTATTTTCTTCCTTAAAATTTTTTGAACTCTTATTCAATAGTTTTGTGTAATATATAAATTTGTTTGTTTCATCAACTACAAAATAATATAATAGCCTCCTAAGCATCGTGTTGTAATAACCAAAATATAAAATTAATAATTTAAAAATTATTAAGATTTGAAATTTTAAAAAAGTAATTAAGAATGTTTCATAATTTTCAATCGAACAAATAATAAATTATTTAATCATATATCCGATAGTATAACGGGCATTTCGCAATAACTTCATGTAGGAAAAAAATTCAATATAGAAAAACATAAAAAAGGTACACAGCTGAAGAACAAGCATAAAATCTAACAATATCTAATAGCATTTAGTTCCATTTACTTTTAAATACATACATAAAACAATGGGACATAAAATCTCTTGTTTTCTTCATTACCGTAAATGGTATGTACGAACATATTCATTTACATAAAAACAACTAAAGATTGCAATCGTAATCTTTCCCATAAAAATTCCATAGCTGTTACATATTAATTAGTAAGCTTTATCTCATTCTACTTTTCCGTAAATGAAGCTCAACCTGCCTTTTGCCAACCATCGCAACCCCTTCGTGAAACTGCCGTTGAAGGGCCTAACACTAGCCTCGATTCGGCGGAGCTAGTGTATTGCCTTGCGGTAAGCGATGCACTTTTAGCGGCAGTGAAAATTTAAAGATGCGGTGATCGCTAAAGGCTAACGGCGGACCATACTGACTTCAATGACCGTTATTAATTAAAAATTAATTACAGTAATTTAATGTTACTGTAATTTTGTTTGATTCATTTCACCTTTTTGAATTTAATGAAATTGTTAAAGATGAAATATACACTTTTGAATTATTGGAGGCTATAAATATTTTTATTAGATTAGAAATTTGTTATATCCGAGATATAATTTTAAATTAATAGTGGTTATTATGTTTCAGGAAATAGAGGATGATTATCTGGTGTTAGCTTCTTCTGACTGTTTATTATTCCTTACAGAATATAAAATTATATGCTATAAACATAGGGATTGTATATATAAAATACGTTTCAAATAAATTAAATTAAGAAATATGCAAAATTGAAATTCAAATAACATAATTTATATGTTTAGAAATGTTTTTGTTACAAATTAGAAATATTTTATAGCTAGGAATATAATTATAATATAGAACTTAATAAGAGATACATGTTTTATTTTTTGGTTCACTGTTTTTTTCTATGAATTTTTAAATTTAAGAAAGCTAGTACTTTTTTTTTCATTCTTCTTAATAATTATCAACTATTAAAACTGCTTCGGAATATTAATAAATTATTTTTATGCGTTTCTATCTGGAGGTGTACAAAAGATATTTTTATGCTCGTCATAAATTATATCAAATTTTTATTATAAAATAACAATTAAAATAATTGGATGTCCTCATGGTCATTTAAAGCAAAACAATTTATTAATAACGAGATTTGCATTAAACATCATATAAACGTCCAGAAAAAAAAATTCTTACTGAATATAGTTTGATTGATAAAATTGATATATTCAGAAATAAAAAAAAATTACAAAAGACAAATTTTGAAATAATTACACAACTCATCAATTAAAAAGAATTTCTGATGTTGCATTAACTATTTGTTTCTAATTCAAAATTTTGCTGATGAATTATCGATTTATATGCTATTCTTAAGTAATCGATTGTTCAATATGCAATATTATAATTCAAATTAAAACTGTACCTATAAATAAATAATCAATTGCAAGTTATAAATATTCAAATGTCAGTATTTCCAATATAAATAAATATTCATAAATATTCAATCGGAATGATTATTCTATCTTAAAAGCTTTCAACTATTGTTTCTATTTTCCTTGTTTCTGCATAATTTCTATTTTCATTTCTCGTATAATTAAAAAAAAATTTCAGATATTTTCATAGTTGTTATCAAAAATGACAAAAAATATCTGAAGTAAAGGACGATTATATTGTTTAATTTTATTAAGAGACAAATCTCCTAATGGCATATTATTTATAATAAATAAATCGTATATATATATAAAAAAATTCTTTTTGCACGTTTTTTTTTCACAGCCTGCGCAACTGAAGAATCAAACTAAATATTCACTACATTTATTAATTCGAATTTGCCACCTTTATTATTTTTATTTAATATGGTTTTCAAATTTTCTAAAATCAGTATTTTTCAAAATTCACGAAATAATAATTTGTGAAGATTTTTATGGTAGTTCATTGTCAAATATGTTAAATTCTGAACCAATACAAATTGAACGTATTTCAGCGATTACTCGTTTTGATAAACGACTAATGTTTCACAGAAAATATTTTGCTATTGAGTTACTTTTAAATTTTTATTGCATTATAAATATTAACTGGGGCAAAAATTTGAACCCTGGTTATTTTAACGTTTCAAACTTGGAAAAAGTAGTGGCTAAATTTATAATAATCAACAAATAAACATAGTAATTTAAAATTTATGATTTTGGTAAAATTTTCAAATATTTGTAGCAAAAAAAGTTTATATAAATTATTGAAACATTTCAATATCTATATTTCTTTTACAATATTGATGGCTAAGAAAAATATTTCTTATAAAGATGATAGAAAATCAATTTATCCTACTTAAAAGAGGATAGAGAAATTAAAATGAAAGAAATCTTGTATCCTAGATGTTACGGGGTAAAACTGGAGAATGAATAAGAGCTTTTAAACGAAAAATGTTAGCTTATAGCTCTACATATTTTTTCAGCACATTTTAAAATAGCAATGAGTAGGATAAATATCGACTTCTTTTAATAACTAAAAAAAAAGTTGATGAACTAATTAAAGCAAGTTAAGATCTTGATGAATCTTTTTTAAATGTTCTGTAGAATGTTAATGTGGTATGTGAATGAATGTGTTGATGTGAATGTTAATTGATGTTATGATGTTTGCAATGAATTTATTTTCAAAAACCAAACAAGGTGAGGTAGAAAAATATCTTTTAAGCTAAAGATAGACAAGATTATTTTATAAGTCATAATTTTCATTTTTAAACGTTTTCCTTTAACTCATATTTATGACGAAAAAAATCTATAATCAATGTTTCTCTTATTTACTAATGTCCCTAGATTTTTTTTGTTGTATATTTCATATTCCTAAAGATAATGCAATGCTTTAATAAGATCAATATATTAGAATATGAATTATAATATCATTGATCAATTACAATTAAAAGCGATTTCGAATGAATGGCAGAAAACAGCAATGATTTCAGAGAAAGATGATTATAAAATTCTATAATATTTATAATAATAAATATATATACATATGTAAATATATAATAAATAAAGTTTAATAATTAAATCGAAAAATATTTTAAAAAAAGATGCCAACTTTTTAATACAACTGAGGCCTTGAAAAAACAGTTGTTCATCTGCAATATTAATAGCTTTAACATTAATTTTGTTGTCGACTAACTCTGAATTAACAATGTTCTATCATAGGAAAAAAAATATTATTTTAAATGATACTTCATAATAAATACAAATCATTTTTATAGGTTAATTTTTCTAGAAACGTGAAGAAAAGAATTATTGTGTTTGGGGGATTATTCCAAATTTTATTTTGTGATATTTCTCATACTTGGAGAGTGGTGAAAGAGCGCCCACTGATATTGCGACATATTATGAGCTTCCATATGAAATAAAATTTACATAATCGGTCGAAATTGGGGATGGGTAGGTAGAGTTCATTAGATTATCCAAATATATAGAAAAAGAATTGTAATTATTAATTAATTTATTAAATTTATTTCGCCGCAGAGATAAGATTGCCTTCTGAGCATAGAAATCTTTTTTCATTTCGAAAATCATCCATTCAAAAGATTCTTTATACTTTATGAAAAATGCATTATTAATTAAAATAAATTTATTATCTTTCCTTAATTTAAAACAGCAACTGCTTTTCTGCCGTAACATTCAATTAATTATTATGATCACAATACACAAAATATAATACATTCTAACATGTTACGACGTGTTAAAGTAACATGTCGTTACTTTAACATCAAAAAAAAAAAAAATAAGTAATACATACGTAGAAAATATCTTTTAGTGGCAGGAAAGAAATAATATTAAAACTTCATTCAACAAAAACACTTTATATAGCTTTTTATATTAAATGAACTTTTAATGCGCATAATACTTTTAAAGCGCTTCAGTTTATAATTGTTGGAGAACATGGGATACGTTTTCCAAATAAGACGGAACATCCTTTAAAGAGAATATCTTTTATAAAAGGATATTATGAAAGATATTATGACAGTGAACAGTGACATAGATGGATTTAAATGAAAACAAAAACTTTATTTTCAGGAACTGTATCATCCTGATTGGTGAAAACATTGACAAGAAAGTAAGTAATGTTTGAATAACATTTACTTTAGATATACAAATTATTTCATTCATTTTTTTTCTTCCTTTTACATATAGGTTTAATTAAACTAAAAATAAAATTAAGTGCTCTTTGACAGTTGAATGGGACGAAGGCTAGATGGAATTTTTGACTCGTTATCGTTCCACTAATTGGCATATCAGACGACCCTAATGTAAGTCGGATGCCAATCTCCAATTTAACACTTTGGTTTCCTGTGGTATTATTCTGTAGTACCTTCCTGTCAGATGAGTTGCTCCGGGTAAAACGCATATTTTCAGCTTGGTATTGATTTTGGCGGAGTTTATATCATGTATACGTTGGGCAAACGTAAAATAACTGTGACCGTGGTGGCCTTGTGGTCTGGTCTCGGGTAGTGAACGGTAGTGTTTCAGGTTCGAGACCCGATTCCACCGAAGAACTGTCGTGTAAGGAAGTCTGGAGCACGTTAAATCCGTCGGGGCCAAACGTCCTCCCCCTGCTGAGGTGGGGAGAAGGGGTGCCTGCTCAGGTGGTGTCCTCGTCATCTGACCGGTGTTCAAAGTTACGAGATCCCAAAATAGTCCTAGCGTTGCTTTACAACTGGACGTTAATATAACTTAACTGACCGAAAAATAACTGTGAAATGCTTTAAAATAGATTTCTTTTGTAATCGTGAAGCAACTTTCAACAGTGAAACAAAAGTATTGTTTGTTCTAATGTCTGTGACAAATCCCATCACTCTTGTTGCATACTTTATGTAATTTTGCAATCAAAAATGTTAAAAATTTTGAGATGTGCATTGCTAAATTGTACGAGTTTTCCCGATGTTATAGAAATAATTCGATAAACCGTCGAAAGTATTTTTTATCAGTTACTCAAATAAATTATAAAAAAAGAAGCAATTCTATTTCAAACAAAAAATGGAGGGAAAGTTTGAATCTACCTTTTATAATTATTTTTGTACTTTTCGGGGATATATATATATATATATATATATATATATATATATATATATATATATATATATATATATATATATATATATATATATATATATATACATGCTCTTTCCTGCTGAATAATTTATATTAATATTATTTTTCTTTTATTTTACAGTTATTTTTCAGTAATTTCCAAAAGGATTAAAATTAATTTTTGATGACAAAAAAATTCTTAAACTTTTCAAAAATTCAATACTTAATGTTATTAAAATTGAAAATTTTTAGTTATTAAGTAGCCCAATATTAAAATTTTAAAATGCTCTTGATTTTTACTCTTCTCTTTAAATAATTGTTGTTGCAATATCAAAAAAATTACTCGGCGAATGATCGAATAAACAAAAGTAACAAGCTAGTCAAAGAGTAACGATCACTACTAATTAGGAACGATTAAAATGAAAATACGATTGTACAGAACTCACGGATGAATTATTTTATGTAATTAACATCCTCAATTTGTTTGATTTATGTCTTCATTATGTAACAGTGTTTTTAATGAATTTATATATAATGAATATAAAAAAGTTTCAGGAATAGTGGATTTTGGTAAGAAATCATCTTTTTTATATAATTTGATCGTGAAATCTTTAAAAAATAATTTATGCTTTTTGTTCTGCTTAAGCAAACAAAAATTCACGACATCAAAACCTTTGAGCTCCTTAACATAATTTCTGTTGTAACCTGATCTGGCTATCAAAATATTGTCTCAGTGTTAACAAAGCCTCAATATTTTATAACAAAATGACAGCAACTTATAAATATTTATAACTCGAAGCATAAGCTTGAAATACGGGAACATGCAGGAAATGAATGCCAGAATAACTTATCCTTTTTAACGCACATAAGGTTGCCGCACAGTGTTTTATAAATAGTTATTTTGGAAAATCTGATTCACCTTGAAATCGGGGTCTTTTCAAATGCATGTCAGTGGGCATTTTCTAGTTAAAAATTCACCGCTTTCTTGCATATTTCCAATAAGGCGAACTTCCCCGTTTGATGTATGATTTTAAAAATTGTGTTATGTAATCTAATGTCCTCAACTGCCATCAGTGATTACAGTCTGAAGATGTTCAAGATTATATTTGCCACGGATGGTTAGTTACCGTTGTTTTAAATTTAATAATTTTTATGCTTTTCTTAATAAATTATGAATCAGTCTACAAAAGTGACGTTTTATGTCATCATAATATACAAAAAAAATCTATTCACGGGTTTTAATTCGATTATGGTTTTTTTTTTTTCTGAATTTCACAATATAACGAGAAGTTTTTTTGGCATTCATTGTACGTTCCATGAAAACTAAGGCAGGGTATTTATAACTTAGAAATTGGTGGGGTCCACATAGTCAAATCGTTTTTGGATTCACTTCTTGGGAGTCAGAGGCATAAGATATTTTATCATAGAGGACTCATTAGAGGTAGCATGCGGGTGGCAAGTTGAGGCCAGAGAGCAAAATGGTTCTTTTAGCAATTCAGTTATCATTAGAAGCTATTCAATTGAAAATAAACCGGGCATCACATTATTTACTCTCATTTTCCTAACATTTTTCTTTTTAAAAAATGGCATTAACGTTTTATCTCTTTAATGCACTCTAAAGCCAGCACCCGGGGCATCTAAAGCGGTCTTGACCCCCCTCCCTTCCTGACCCGGGTGTTAGAAGTCGTTGTTAAGAAAAATTAAAGTATATACCGGGTAAAGTTCACAACACAAATTTAATTGTATACAAATTTATAACAGTGGAGTATATAAAAAAATGGTCAAAGATTTTGCTGTTTGAAGCGATATGCACAATTATTGATTTCTGTTCTGTTATTTCTACGTTATGCTCAGAGCAGAGCATAACACAGAAATCATTCACTATAAAGGAATCCGAATGAATGCAAGAAGCCAAGGGTAGTCCTAATTTTTTGAGAAGTAAAAAAAAAAATTTAACACGACACTCATTATTAATTCATGTTTATTTAATGCGTGATTTTGTTTCTGGTAATGTATCAATTACTTTATAAAAATTACAATTTAGAAGCAATAATGAAAAGTGCATTGTTAGGAATTGATCGTTTAATTTATCTTCGTTTCAGCTTTTATTTTTGCAAATTAGTATAAATAACATATATAGAGGAACGCATAAAAAATATTACATTAGATGTAGCATAAAGTAAATAGCTGATGATTTATTAGCCCATTTGAACCCAGCCTCAAACTTGCGACCGGAATTCGCGCCGCTCTGTCTGAATTGGATTTCTTTATTCATAAATTAACATTTCTCCCCTTTTTATTGGTATTATTGCGGTCATAGCCTAATGTCGACGCTCAATAAACCACATGGGAACAAACTTGTATACTTTCAGCAAGTGTAAACGCAATTATTGTTCAGAACACTATTTTCTTAATCACGGTGGGGCCCCCCATGCATACCCCCTCAGATAACCGGCCCTGGCCATGCTCTTTACCTGATGTAGCATCCCTTTTACTTAATTCACTGATAAAGAGATCTCCCCTTTGATTATTTTTAATCCCACGTTCTATTGCAAAATTACAGACTGTTTTATGAGCACTCTGTGTAAATAATAGGTTCCCTAAAAATTAAATGACAACTATTTAAG
The DNA here is from genome assembly GCA_026289955.1 of Argiope argentata. NCBI lineage: Eukaryota > Metazoa > Arthropoda > Arachnida > Araneae > Araneidae > Argiope > Argiope argentata. The sequence continues at coordinate 7,886,580 of JAOUZG010002851.1, read as the reverse complement.
AAAATGTGTGATATTTTTAAATGTGAGTGTCAACAAGTATTTTTAAAATTGTAACTACGGTTCTTAAGTGAGCAGGTTATCAACATAGGGCAGAAGTTGAATGTTTATTTTTTATGAGTGTTTTCCATTTACAGATTTGATCGAACATTCATTACATATCTGCATTTTTGCCGTAATGACCACCTCCCACATTTCATTCATCTATCAACCTGAATTATTGTATCCACCAAAAAAGACAGAATCGTAAAAATGATTTTTTCAAACTCCAAGAATTCTGAAGCGGAGAATATAATTAAAAGTAAAAGGTTGGAGTTTGATTATTACTAAAAATATCAGCAGTTCAAAATTTCCGCGAAAAAGAATTCTATTTTTAATTTATCTTAATAACTCTATTTCTATTTTTCAAACTCCAAGACCATTAATGTTGTTATTAAAATAAATATAATTGCTTAATAGCAATTTTAGCATAAATTTTTGCCATGATTCTGTAAAAAGCCAACGCAAGAAAGTTCCTTTACTTTTGAAATTATTTTTTTAATTGAAAGATGACTTGATTTCAAGATTTGAAATTCATATTTCTTAATGACTATTCAAGTTCAACTTTTATTTAGTAAGTTAATTTTATACCCCTAAACATTAAATTGCTAAATTAAGAAAAAAAATAAAATTTTAACTACGCAGTTTAATTCGGTTGCCTTAAGCATTACCTTAAATGATTCAGGCTGTTCATTAGCGACAATTGAAAAACAAGGAATTGCTACAACTTTAATATGGGCAACTTTAAAATGTTTCACACCAACTTTGTTCTTGATATAGAATCCTAAAATATAGAAAACTTCTAATCCGATCTAAATACATATTTATTTTAAACTTTTTATTGTTATGTTGTAGTTAAGGCACTATTGATATAAATATATTGAAGAATCACAAAGATTTTTTTAATTGTTCCTTTAACACTTCTTTAATTGAATTTAATAAATAGAATAGGATACCACAGTACAAAAAATGTATTAATTAATAAGATAGATATCATATTGCATTGTCATATTGTGCTTAAAATGAATGAGAATAATCTGCTTTCTCATTGTACTGTAGTACCAATATGCCTGTCATGATATATGTACTTCGTATTTAGACTGAATACTTTGCTTTTATAAAATTACGATGCTTTCTCAAAGTTTTAGAAAAGGAAAAAGTGCTCCAACATTTTTGCTTCTTGTGCTTGCATGCGTTTTTGCATCACTTTTCATCTTTTTTTTTATTTTTTAAGAAATTAAAAAATTTTACTTTACTATTAATGTAGATTATTATCATGTCAGAACATTATGTTCTTTTTGGAATGAGGTTTTCAGCATCAACAAAAATCCGTAGGCGAAAAATTGAAATTTTATTATCTGCAAGAGCCTCTCACAAAATCAGCTTTTAATAATGCGTTACCATTCCATTTACAAAAGCTCCGATTAAAAATAATAAGTTAAGGACTACAGCCAATAAAACCTAGAAAAATGTCATTTTGAGCACGTGATTATACAAAATGAAATAAATAAGAAATGGGATATATTTTTTTAACAATAAATGTGAGCCAAAGTTTTTGGATCGTTTGCAATACTAAAGTGACTCATTCATTGGAAGAATTAAAATGAATAAAAATATAATTTAGCTCGCACGAGCACGTGGTGCTTGGCCGTTCAAGAAATTGTGTTGTGACATGGTACATTGAAATACGCATAGCAGACTTTATTTTAATCTTTATTATTTATTACTCTTATTCTCCTAAAAATATGAATCAAGTTTAATCGTATGGTAGAATAATTTATTATTCATTTCCTGTGATTAGCAAACTTCTGATAAGATAATCTGTATAGTGCAATATAGCAAAATGTGCCATTTGCTGACAGGATATATTGAAATATGCATAGCAGATTTCATTTCAAACTTTTTTATTATTATTATTTTCAATAGAATAAAAATTCAAACTTTTTTTCATTAGTTTTTTATTGTTTCGGATCTGGGATCCTTTTTTCAACGGATAATTTTAAATGCCATTTCATAAATTATTTTAAATTTCGCCCATCATTATATATTTGAAGCAGCGTATCGTTTTCTAGCTTTTACGCCTGTGAAGTCCACCAGCCAATCACCACTTCCCCACGTCTCCTTCGCAATACTCTGCCAAACATCAAAACACCAACAAAAGATTGAGTTTCACCGTGCTATTTTTTTCCACCCAAAACAAGCCCCCATTCCGCATCTGGGATTTGATTTGTGCCGTGCATTCTCCTCGGAGCCGTGAGCATTAAGTCCGATCGGGCCGATGAGAAAGGATTACTAAACATGTCAATTTCTGAGATATCTTCCGGGATTCCGGGCTTGATTTACCGCCCTTTCTGTTGGCCGGGGTGACATACTGCGTTTTTGTTTCCACGGGACAATAAAAGAATGGAGTCCCGTCCTTCGTGAGGGAGGGGAATTATCACGAGAGGCAGATCGAGAAAAAAGACCCGGGATAAATCTCGGCGAGCAGCGGTCCATGGTCACTGAATTGAACAAAACGCATTCGGGAAGAAAAAAATACCAATAAACTATCGCTTGCGTGGTTTTCTATTCTATCCCATTGGCTGAAAATATCTTTAGAGAAAATTCGAATCGTAAAATTTAATTATAGAGAGGGGCGGGATTTGTGTTAGATTTTGTTTCGGGAAGATCTGGAGTCAAAAAATTAATTCAAATGAAATTGCTATGCCTACTTATATTATTTTATATTAGCATCTAATGAGATTAAAAATAGTTTTATGGGTTATTTTATATAAAGAAAAATTTATAAAAGATTCTAAATTCTAGAAATGAAAATAATTCAAATGCTTAAAAAGGATATTTTCATCCTTATTATAACACAGTTAAAACTCTGTTCTTGTTGTATCGAATGCTTGGTGTAAAGAGAATATCAGAAAGATTAATTGTTGTTGGATTTCATTGTATCTATATTATGTTATGCAGAAATGTTTTTTAATCTATTTTGATTAAAGTTTGGAATATTCCAACCCCCCTCCCTATATTCCTCATTCCATATCAGTCAGAAATTAGTTGATCGTATTTATGGAAATAGGCTATTAGGAATTGTTAATAATTCACAAATTCCAAATTTTAATTAATATTTAGTAATAACCAGGTAATTGGCACAATTTATAAAATAATCTAAGAATTTTTGAGATTTTTTTCTATAGTTAAACTTATAAGTTTTTTTTTATTATTATTATCCCCCAAAAATATGTCCATTTAAAGAATAATATAAGAGTTTTTAGGATTTTCTTTTATATAATTAAATTTATAAGTTTTTTTTACTATCCCCAAAAAATACGTCCGATAAGAAACTAAATAATTTAATAATTAAACATTTTAGAAGCTAAGTTAGTTTAATTGATCATATAATTATAAATCTTTTTAATATGTCAAGACCTCATTTATAAAGTACAAGAAAATAATGTGCTGTAAAAACAAGCGAAATAATATTTTAAAACTTTTTTTACTACATTTTCAAACGAAACATGTGTGACATGTGTCTAACAAAATATCTACTTGATTGAAACAGTTTTTACTAAATTGAACTTTTGAAAAATCAGAATATTCATAAAATACACATCATTCTACATAACTTTTAGTTAATGTTTTTTTAATTGCTTGTAATTATATGAATCTATGATTGTTTATAAAGTTGGTATTTTTTCACTGTCAGAAATGAATCACTAAGTTTAAATTTTTATAACTGCTTACAAAATGAATGAAAAAAAAATGCACAGATACTGATTTATATATTTAAATAATATTTGAATTAACAACAATTAAGAACTTCAACCAAGAATTTTGAACATTTAAAAAGCATAATTTTCTTTAACGCTTAATCCTTTCAGGTTTCCATAAACCTTCATTTTCTTAAAAAGTATATAGTACCGAAAGTTTAAACTGAGTTCCACACAGTCTTCCCTTCCAGTTTATAATATATTACTCAAACATTCACATCATTGATTGAGAAAAAAACTTCAATTAAGTTAAAATCGGAAAGCTACGTTCGCATGAAGAAACATGTTAGAAAATAATACCTTCTTAAAGGCCCTCATTACGAACTGATTATAATAAAAAGAAAATTCCGATTCTTACGACGGAACATAAAATTTAGTTATAAAGATCAAATTATATTTTCCCTCTAATGACATCGAATTAAGGCAGCACAATCTCGTTTATCATGTAAAGCCATTTTTCACAAAAAAGAGAAAGAAGCTGGTGTCATTTCCCAGTTGAACAGTTTTGCACGCACACAGCCCGAATCGCCTTTGCCTCGAGGTGTTTAATGGACGCCGGACGAATGGCTCTTCTCTTGCAGGGCGTCGTACATCAAAAGCAATCAAAATATAACACCAATGACGTCCAGCGGCCATGCTTTTGTCCCGAGTTGTGGACTTGACTTGTCTTTGTTGACCGGTTTCCATGGCTACGGATATAATTATTCCCCTCTCGTACGGCTTCCTTGTATTTGCCATGGTTGCAGTCAAGACGGGCAGTCCCCATGTAAAAATCATTAGAGGGTCGGCCGCTAATAGTGTTGTATTGGCACGATTTTAAAACCCAGTAGCAACTTAAAAATGGACCTGAAGGGGATAAATTGTTTTTTCTTAATTTACCCTTTCTTTTGATTTAAATAATCTTGATTGTTTATTTAATCACAATGTTTCCAATATCTTGTGGGAAGTGGGATTTTTCTTCTTTTGCATTAAATAACCTTGACTGTTTGTTTAGGCACAATGTCCCCAATATTTTTCGAGTAGTAGTATTTTCCTCCCATATTGATTGGAAGAAAAAATATGCGTGTCTCGTCATATTTATTCGGGGGAACTCTGATTATTCAATTCCCAAACACATGTGTATAATTTTTTTTTCTTTTCATTTGATTTACTTTACACTGAATATCCGTAACTGCGAAATGTTGATTATAACTCACAAATTATATATCTTTCATAAAAAAATTGATGCTTTTTTTCTTCTTTTTTTATTGATTTTCTTTTTAAAAATTAATAGAAAAGAATCCGAGTGTTAAAAATATAACTTTTGAAGGAGAAGGGGAGAGCAATAATTTTTAATGGTTATTTTTTTTAACATTGAACTGTATCTGTTTTAATAACTAAGAGTACTTAAATAAGCTAAGCATATCTCATATTACCTAATAATTATACATTAGAAGTAACACGTTATTTCTCTATTATAGTGATAAAAATTTTAATTGCCGAGAAGTAGATTTTAAATCAAGAACTTAAGAAATACTCATGAAAAAATAACAGATTTCGAGTTTTTTTTTTTTTTTTTTTTTTTTGCTTTACTGGTAAAGGACCAACCATACAAGTTTCTTAAAATGTCCCAAAGATATATCTAGAATTATAGTTATTTTCAGTAATTCTCAATCACTTATAAAAAAAATAACACAGTTACACATGATAACCCTTACAAAAAAATTCCAGGGGAAACATTCGGGAAAAAAATTAAATTATTACATTTTCACTGATTATTGATTAGTGATATTTTGCTAAAATTTTAGCTTAGCGTTTAAACAAAGCATTTGAAAGAAAATGAGAATACCAAAATCTTAAAATATGATTTTTTTAAACTTTTGTTTTAGTAATTTCGGGGTATATTATTGTCTAAAACCCATCTTCAATATCACTTTTAAAAAATTTTAAAAATATCATTTAAGTTATCATAATTTTAGCTCAATTTTTTCTATTAATTTATTAATTTTTGAATAGATTTTAAAATACATTTTTTTATTATAGCAATTATTCTTTCAAGCGCAGGAAAGATATTAAGCCCTTTTCTATGTATTCATTAGATATGTCTGTGCTTTAAATACATGCGCATTACATATATATGTGTATACATTTTTATATGTGTGCATTACATTAGGGCACATAATATTAAAATCGATAACTTCTCAATAATAATAATAATATAGATATCTAAAATATTCTCATGTTACGATGTTTCGGAAAGGGGGCTTGAATATCCTTTAATTTTTATCCTTTTTTCCTAAAAAGTATTCTTTAATAACAAAATGTTTTACAAATTTTCGTGTGTGGTTTAAATAGTGCTATAATTCTTTTGAGAAATTAAAATTTAATGCTGTAGACTCATCTTTAATTAATGCTGTAGACTCAATTCAATTATACAGAAAAAGGTTCGTCAGTTATTATTATTATTATTTCGCTCGCCACTCCTTTTGATCAGAAAAAAATAAATTGACAAAACCCAAAATACAGGAAAAAATGTTAGAAAATATATGCATTGAAAAGTAATTCCTTAGCAAAATCAAAACTTTATGACTAAGGTTGATATTTATTTATATTTTTGCTTACAAATGTTAAAAATCTGAATAATCACACCTGTGTCTTTCACCGCCGCAGTTTTATGACATAATTTAAAAGGCTCGTCCTTTTCATTTCCATTTTCTACGTTTTATTATCGCAACAATAAATTTAAAAAAATACGTAAATAAAACATTGGTTCACTAAAGAAAATTGAACTTTAAATATTCCTCTTGTTAATCAGCCACAAAAAAAAAGAAAAGAAAAAGAAAATTCCTACAGCTATATGAAGCAACGTATAACAATATTCACTTTTTAACATTATTTACGTTTCAACCGGCTTTCTGGCACAGAGGTAGCACTTTTTTGATCAAGGAGTCCCGGTTAGGATATGATTGCCATTCTGTGTGCTATCTGTGAGATGTGTGACTGTACCCCCCGTAAAAAGAGGCTGTGCAAGCGAATGTGATGTGTGTGTAGCTTAATCTTACTCTTGTTGGCGTTATTTGAAACAAGAGACGCTCATTTTTCGGTTTAAAATATGTTGATGTATCAGCGGGGCTTGTCCATGGCAAGTGCCATAAGTAACAACAACATTCACGTTTCCATCAAAAAATCAAGATTGTTTGTAATTTATATCATCATCTTTCTACAGAAAATCACTTAATCTATTGCTTCATTACATTCATTGATTATAGAATTAGTTAAAAAGCCATTGAAAGAATATTCTTCTATGAGTAGAATTTTAATATTTTAGCTAGAAATAATATTTCAGTGTCAAAATATTTTATTCCGATAAGTAATGTATTCGTTTATCTATTAAATGAATAAACGAGCTCAAATGTATTTGATTGCGGGTCATTAATTGAGAATACGGCTTCTCCTAACATCCTGATAAAGATTTTTCCGTGTCTATTAGAGTCATAAAACGGAAACGACTGTTTTAACAAAGGGGAGAACACAAAGGCCTTTGTTTTACCGTCAACGTTTAGCCGACGTGCAGGTGAAAATTTTAGAATACGATTTGGGTATTTTCTTCTGCTTAGAAATGAAGTTCAGAGATGAAAGTATTATTTAATTTGATGATTTAAACGCATTCGTAATTTTAATCCGATCATATGATTCTAAAAAGAATTTAGAAAACAATTAGAAATCAGAGCTGTTTAAGAATATTGTGGTGAATAGCTTTAGCAATGGGAAATAGAATCTTTTACTTAAAAAAGAAGCAATAATTTTTATTTACGTTTTATTGAGATATCTAATGTTAAATATCACATCAATAAACCGTTCACTTTTAATTTACTTTTATTTTGGGTTGTTATTCAAAATGGCGATATTTAAAATTTTACAAAACAGTATTTTTATTATATATAAAATTTATAGAGTTTGCATTTGTTGTTTAAAACTCTTAAATTATAGCAATTTTTTCTTATATTTTTTTAATATAAAAATCTGCTCAACTTATGCTCTAAACCCTAAACTGAACTTGGAATTAACTAAATTAATATCGCAAATAAGTAAAAATCACAAAAATCAATAAATAAAGATGCACATGATTGAATGACATACCTTAATAAGATGAGTAAACGAAAGGAATTGATAATAATGAATTGAATTAAAACTTAATTTTTATATCGTATATTTTATTATTTTGTTTCTCCTGTAGAGTTTTGATGATAATTAAACATTTTAACTATAGTTTACAGATTATTTTTTTATTTTATGATTACAACAAACACTACATTCTTATCCGAGGCTAATCTTCAAAGAGTTTTGCACTCAGACTGTTGTAACTAAATGCATGTTCAATAAAGAATTCTTCATGATATTTCAAGAAGAATTTCATAGTTTTTTTTTATTTTAAAACATTAGCTAAAAAGCATGTAAGATAGACTGATAGAAAAATGATTTTTTTTCAATATATTGCCTATTTTTAAAAACCTTTGATCAGCATCCAAAATTTTTTAATTCGATCTACCAAAAAATAATGTAAAAATTTTTAAAACTTCTCAACATCATTCCAATGCCTCCTTCCCCTCCTCCATTAGAATGTATAACTTTAGATTTGACTTTCCTGATAAAAGCTCATTCTTCAAAATCTTTCAAAAATTCAAAGATCACAAGACAAATACTTTATAATAAAAATGGTGATTTATACAGCTGTATAAAACTCATGTTTTACGAGATCATCTTATTTAAGTAACATTTCAGGTCTGTAGATGTCACTTTACACTAATTGTAAAATATCTGGCAAAATAAGATTTATTGAGAGTTTCGTTCAAGATTATTTTTTAATTATATCTAAACATTGATGATATCTCGTGCCCGATTTCCAACGGAAAGAGGAGGTGCAGTAGCCTGGACCCTTGAGCAACCGAAGGCAGAAGTTTGACTTCTAGCTCATACGAGGATAACACACAAACATTCACTTGAACAGCTCCTTTTTATCGGGGGGGGGAGCACATTCACATAACTCACAGATAGCACACAGTTTTTAAATGCACCTGGAAATTGATAAGTAAATATATCAACGCCATATTAGGTAAAGCTTACCCATGAAATGTTAGGCTAGTCAAGCTGTAAATACAAAAGCAAGCTTTGTAGAACTATAATAGTATCATGTTATTAATAGTCAATCGATGGATAAAAATTACAAGGATTTTTTTTTTATTTTGATAATAAAAGCAATCCTTATGCACTACTAAGTACAGCAAACGGCTTATAGAAATAAGTAGAAACAACTACATACATGTATAAAAATAGATTTAAAAAAGATATAAACAACAGAAAAAAAAGAATAAAATATCACTAATTAAAAACTGAAGGAGCAACATCAATAAATTTACAGAATGAGAAAAAAATCATTTTGTGGTTGACCAAAAAATGAAGTCGAGTTGTAAATTTAATATTACAGGCCTTGAGATCTACAATAAAACCCATTCTCCCTCCAGTAAGTTTGAAGCTGTCAGAAAGCAAGTGTTCGACTTTTTCAACTCCGCCCACGCTGCAAGAACACAGATCGGTGTCCGATAATAGTAGTTGAAATCACTGTGGCCAGTGAGGAATTTTTTAAAGTGAAAATACTTGAAGAAATGCTTGTTCTTTAATCTTTTAGAAATTGTGGGGGAAAATAATTTAGTTAAAGAAGCAGCTTATGAGTTTTGGTCTAGCTCTTTCCATAAGAGGATGGTCTTTCTGTGGTTCTCATTTCGAATGCGAAATTTGGGGATGCTCATAGGATCAATGATGCTTTAAGATAATATTCAGATATTTGCTTAACACTGAACACCGCACCACGCCTATATTTCTATAACCCATGTGATTCCTTTTCGAATTGGTATAGATGCAGGCTGACTTTATTTAAAAAGTTTACGCAGCAATCAATTTGAATAAAACAAATAAATGGGAAAATAGAAACACCTATGACAAGAAATATTAAAAACTAGAGTGAAAATTAACTGGAGTACAATAAAATTGAATGAATGAACATGATAATGTACAGTATGATTAAAATTATACAGGAATTATAAAAATTAGTACTTGAGTGGTTAAAGGATAAATTATGAATAAAATACGATGTGGAATAAATGATGCCTAAAAAAATTGATAGGGTTAATCTAATTGTAACAGTTCTCCATGATCAGTTAGGAATCTAATCATATTTATGTTTTTTTTTGGAAGATGAATTATTAAGGACTCTTTTAAACCAAAGACTTTCTAGCGAAGATGAGGGTTTTCGAAGGTGCCATGAAACCATAAAAGGGCAGGATGTTTCAAAGTGGATGGGATCGCCGACTTCCCCACAAGAGCAATAGTCGTTTTCTGATAAATAGAACCGGCGAAAAAAAGAAGGGAATAGACAATGTCCTGATACAAACAGGAATTCTTCACGAGTCCAGGAGGGTGGTTGAAGTGTTACTGTTTTGATGACTTTATAAACAGAACGATCAATATTTCCACAATCCCAAAGGTTTTGCCATTTTCTTAGAAATATTTTCTTAAGACGCTGTTTAAGATGGTAGCCTTCAATAATGACTACCTATTAACTTACGGATGTATTTTCTGAAGAGATAGGTTTAGCCTAGCAATTTTGATGGTCGTCCATCAATCTCAGGATTTTCACATCAGACATATTTTCATAATCCAACAGCTGCATAATTGAATTTTGTATCCATTCATATTAATTTGCTCATGATAATCTGGAAATGATTGCATCACAATTTTTCTTCTTTCATTCCACTGTACAAATTCTGTTAATGAAAGAAATGAAAGAAATTTCAAATAGTAACAAAATTTCAACGCGCGAAAGGAGAAGAACTAATCAACTCATTTTTATCGATGGTTGGTTCAATTTCATGCACGTATAATCCCTAAAATTCTGACAGATTGAGGTTGATATTTTATTTAAGGCTCGAAGGGAGAAAAACAAGATAGGCTCGACTACTCAACCATGTGGAAAGTCTTCTCTGATAGGAGCAATTCATCTATCACATTTGACAAAGGAAACATAAATAACAACTTCAACTTGACAAAACATCTCCAGAGCGACACTGAAGCAACATCAGAGAACGATTTCCTGTTCATGAAACACAGGGGGAAAATCTAAAGAGGCCTGATTTGATCAATGGAGATAGTATAATCGTGGTTAGATTATTTGTTTTGAGCTCACGGTTAAATATATGTTATGCATCATTATTAGATAACTTTCCAATGTATTCAGAATAAACTAGATGTCATTGTGATAATGATTGTATTTCGGGATACAATTTTGAAAGAGAAGAGCATTGTGAAGTCATCATAGTGAATGTGATTGTCCTTCGGACTAATAATAGTTTACTGAAATTACTAGTAAATAACTGTATATTATTAATTATTTAAGTAAAAAAATTATTATCTAAATTAAGAAAGATCTGAATGAATTTGATAAAAGAAGAAAATCTAAATGTTTTTTCAGATTGTAAATATAAATACTGTTAATAGATTCAGATTTAAGTTTAAAATTATATATAT
>JAOUZG010002851.1:7850740-7866764 GCA_026289955.1 Argiope argentata | reverse complement strand
TATATACCGATTGATATGAAATAACAGCTATGATGTCATAATTCTTCGTCAGCTGTTTAAAAACGCATAAACTGTAAAGAAGCACAAGTGCGGGTCTTCCTCGTGTTCTGGCAGTCCCGGTTACGACATGGTTGTTCTTCTGAGTGCTGTCTGTGAGATGTATGACTGTGCCTCCCTGTAAAAAGAGGCTGTGCAAGAAAGTGTGAAGAGTGTTATATCAAGTCGTACTCTTGGCCCTTGTTGGCGCTACTTTAAACAAGAGACGCTCATTCTTCGGCTTAAAATCTGCTGATGTGTCAGCGGGGCTTATCCAGGGTAAGGGCCATAAGTAACAACAACAGATGCAAAGTAATAATAAAGTAATACTGGTAAAAGCAGATCAAGCTTTTTGAAATGCATCTGCTTTCAAAGAAGCATACACAATAATAATGCAATGCTGATAAGAGCAAGTAAAAAAAAAAATCTTCAACCGATAATTTCCGGCAGCCCATAATCTTTATTTTTTGCCTCTAAATTTTTAAGACATCAAATCCTCCTAAACAAAGCAACATTGTTCTGACATGATTTTAAAAAAAGCGGACTAAAAATTTTAATTAATAAGAAAGTTAATGGTAGTAATTTTAATAATATTATTTTTTGAAGAAAATTTAATTAAATGTATTTTTTTAAATACGCTTTATAGATAGCTCAACTAGACTTTTTCTCTTTATAAATAGTTTCTAGGCTCTTTGAGAAATAGCTCAAATATGCCTTATAAATAGTTCGTGGTTTTAAGAAATCGGCACAAAAGTGCAACATGCATTTTGTTAGAAAGTACTTAAATTGAGAAACTTATTTACAATGCTTAATATAAAAGAATTACTGTATTGATATTTATAGGAGGAAAACATTTTAGTGATGCTGGAGATGCAGTTTATTGTTTTTAATAGAATTAAATGCAAAAAAATTAATTACGAAAATACTTTGGTGAAAACTGATTTTCGATTAATATTCTAGAAAATTGTAATAAATATAATCAAAATTGTTTAAAATACTTTTTTTCATTAAAAATAAATGAAAAGCTTTTCTGTAACTTTTGATAACTGGATCACAAGAAAAAAATATTTATTGAACAGCACAATAAAGTTAAAAATAAATGTTTCTTAGAAATAGTTCTTATTATTATTAGTTTATCATACAATTTAAAAAAATAACATTGATCTTTAATATATAAGGTCTATTCGATATAAACCTTATTTATTTTATCTTACGCATATTTTTTTTATCTTACGCATAAATACGGTTTTTATTCAGAAAAGAAACATTTTTCTACAAAAAAAAAAGCCCTCCAAAATTTTCTTTAAAATATTCACGCATAAGAGCTTTTAAAAATATATGCGCTTTAATTGAGATAATTAACAAACTAATATTCACCCGTCTGTTGGGCGTCATTGAGAAATGCTACAACAATAAAGCTTTAGTAGCCATGAACAATAAAATAAATGTGCTTTTTAATTTAAAATCTAAGTTCAATTGTCGTATTATACGGTATCACATTTAAAATCGGAATCTTTATAAAAGATATTCCATTGAAAAATTAAAACGCAATTTGAAACCAAAGAAATTCTTTTAATTAAATTATTAGTCTTTAAAATTATAGCCTGCTTCAAATATCATAAAAATTTACATTTTTAAATTTTAATATTTAAATTTCAGGAACAATTTATGTCTAAGGAATAAATATATTCCTATTTATAATTCCAGTGTTTTCATGAAATATTGCTGGTTAATATGAAATCTGTTTTGATTAAGGTAACACAGATATTTCTTAATATATACATCATTTATTTTATATATCCATCAAATGAAAAATAATAAAGCAAATTAAAAAGTATAATTATTCTTTTTATATATCCGAAGTCAAATAAATTCTTATATTTTACAATAGTTTTATTTTAGCTATTTTGTATAATATGAGCAAAATTCGAAAATATTTAAGCATGTGCCACGTTTCTTTCATTTTTATTTCAAAAATATTTAAGCATAATGCATCATATTTCTCTCATTTTTGTAAAGTATAAAGTGAATTTCTAAATATTTTAATTTAATATCCAAGGAATTTTACCTTTTTTCCGTATACCATAGATATAAATTATCTTATATCAATCTCATCTAATCAGATATTTAATATAAATTATGTAATTTCATTAGAAAATTTTAATAAAATTACAAAATCAAAAATGTACTTAAAGTATAAGTACTTATCCGTTAACCGGGCGCCTGCGAAAAATCGCCAAAGAAATTTGGTGGAATTCTACATTATTTGGTAATTTTTCGCTGGTGATCAGCTACCCTCAAAGTAACAAAATATATTTTAAAATCAAATTTAAGTGATTTGCTTAGATATAATACTTTATAATGCACATTCCACCCCAAATTTTTGACTTAAAATCACCAAAAGTTTTACTCGAATTATTTCGTTTGATTCCAGAGAATTTTTTTTTAATTTTATGTGTGCATGCCTGTGTTCAAGAGAGAAAGAGAAAGTATACTGTACTTAATTTCAGAGAAAACATAAATATTTTAATCACAATACAAATTTTTTAAATTATTTAAACTAACAAAACGTATATGTTAATAAGATAGAATATCAACTGTTTGATTACGAAAGCTGTTAAAGAACTAGCGAAATAAAACTAAGTAATTGGAACGTAATATTGAAAAAAAAGGTATATAGCCTTTAGTCATATTTGAGTGAACTATATGTTTGGACAGAAACAGCGAGTTTTTGAGTAAACGTCTTTAAAAAGAATTGATTCAAAAAGAAATCATCACTGAAGAAAGTTGATGTTTTGAAACTTTTTCGGGCTCTAGATTATACAAAAACAAAAAATTCATTCCTAAAAAACATATATTGTCCTGTGAAAATAGTTGCCAAGTTTCAGATCAATAGAATAAATGTATTACAGTATATGCTTATCTATCAATTTATATTTTCCAATAATTATTATTATAAGTATATCAAACTTATGGAAATGTCTTCTTACCTACGATAAAAGTCATGAGTTTTACGAATTCAATAAACCGAAAAAATAAAGAATGCGAAGAAAAATTTCTGTATTTGCAAAGACAACAGAACATAGGTATATGGAAGTAAAATTTCTATTAAAATTATTATTATCTAAATTCAATTCATGAAGAATATTTTATACATCATTTTAATAGAAATTTAACAGATTTCTGAAATTGAGAAAGCAAAAAAGAGCGATATCAGTTGCAAAGAATTTTTTTAAACACATCTTTCTGACTAGAAAAAGACAAATATGCAGTTTACTCGAGCTTTAATATAAATGTTTTTAGTTTTAAGTTAATTCAAAATATTCTGCTAAAACTAACCTTATCTTAAACTTAGTGATGTATTAATTTTAGCTATATTTGTTTTCTAATAATTAGATCTAATAATAACTTAGATCTTCGGTATAATTTGAGGTTAAACATTATGCATTTAATGAGAATTTTTTTTTTAATTCTAATTTTTTTTTTAAAAAAAAGGGGGTTGCATAATCCTATGTATCTTACCTTACAGCTAGTCCATTTTATTTTATTTACCGATTTTCATGGATTATTTTTTATACTACATTACATATATTCGATATTTTGTTGCTAATTTGGTACACAGCTTCGATATATAAACTTTTTTGAGGTGCAGGTTCATTTGTTTTCACGATGAATTCCAAAAAATTTCAGCATTTTTTTGAAAAATCACTTATACTGGTTGAATAAATGTCAAACTTCAATAGATTAATTAAATTTTGGTAATTATAATATAATGCATTAAGTAAAATCAGATAAAATATAGTTAATAGATGAAATGCGAACGATATCGCGACCTCAATTTGATTGCGGCTAAAGAACAAATATTTAGATTCAGATGTTATCAATTAAATATTTAACAAAATACTAATAATTGTCTCTTTAATTAAAAGTAGGTAGCAAAACACGTTATTATAGGCTCATAGGTTTACCGTAATAATTAAATTAGAGATAAGATAGATAATTTTATTGTTATTGTTGCGCAACAGTTGCTGAGAAAGAACCACAAATTGTTGTCCGAACTGGATTGTTTAAATTAACGGCATTGTGCTTCTGAACTAGAAAAATAGCCTAAAAGGAGTGACAATTTCTAGCAACCTTCATGAAATTAATGATGAAACTAGCAACAGCAACAAAAAAGGATTTAAAAAAAAGGACATGAAATGTTGATTCAAACAGAACAAAAATTAAAGCTACTTTTTTTTAATCAAATGAAGAAATATGCATTGTTCAAAATGTTATACATAAGTTTCAGCGTTGAAAATTTTAGAATCAAAAAATTCGGTTGATTTAATATTTCTTAATGAAATTGATTGAAAATGGAAAATTAATGAATTAATTATTCCGGAAACCAATATCTTGAATTGGATTTACGGTACAATTTTTATATCTGTTTGTTTTCCTTCTTTGTTTTTTTGAAGTGTATTTCTTAAAAAATTAATTGCATTTTGTTGAAAATAAACTAGCAACAAAAAAAATGCTACTTATTTTTCGTATTAAAGTTGTTAATTTAAAAAAATTTACAAGGTCCAAATTTAATAACTTTTCTTTCAGTTTTTTTTCTTTTAGTTTTCTTCTTTAGTTTGAAACATATAAAATTAATTTATAAATTTTTAAAAAAATGTTAAATGTTTGAAAATGTAAAGCCTGTATAGCAACCGAGTCAATCTTTCAGTTAATTAATGGAATCTGCGCATTATATTTGAAAAAGGGTGTAATTGTTATGATTTAATATACCTTTATCAACTTTACCAAGCAATAAAATCGAAAAATTACTCTAACTGAGCAACTTCAAGATTAAAAACTTAAACGTTAGTAATTTATGGATTTATGGAAACTAGTGTTAATCTCACTTATTATCATTTCAGAACATGATGTTATTTTGGGAAATGAGGTTTGTGGCGTCAACAAAAATCCATAGGTAAAAAATAAAAATGTTATTATCTGCACGAGCATCTCAAAAAATAAGCTTTTAATAACGTGATGCCATCCCATTTACAAAAGTTCTTCTTTCAGCGTTTAATAACGCGTTGTCATTTTTTTTACAAAAGCTCTGATTTAAAAATAATAAGTTAATGACTACAGCAAATAAAACCTAGAATAATGTCATTTTGAGCGTATGATTATATGAAATAACAAATAGGAAATGTGATATTTTTTGAACAATCAATGCGAGACAAAGTGTTTTTGGATCGCTTGCAACGCTAAAGTGACTCATTCATTGAAACAATTAAAATGAATAAAAATATAATTTGACTTTAATTTAATTAAAAATATAAATTAACGGCGCTAGGCCGTTCAAGAAATGATGTTCTAATATTATACATTGAAATATGCATAGAAGATTTCATTTTAATATTTTACTTTTTTACTGTTGTAATCTCTATTTTGATATTGGGAAATAAAAGAAACAGGTGAAATTCAGATATGCAACCAAAATATGGAAAAGATTTCTTAATATAAAACTTTGGAGCAATCTTTCCTAAGCAGTAAAATACGAATCATTTTTCTTGAAAAATCTTTTGATATGAATTAAATGAATTTATGCTTTAAATAATGATTTCTTTTTTTATTTGAAAAACTAAATATGTTATCGAATTGTTGCAGTCTCTAATATTGACTAATGCATTAACTGCTTGTAAAGAAAACTTTTTTTATTAGTATAGAAAAAATTATTCAACTTCAACTTCTTTTTAGTGCAGTCGTTTTTATGCATCCTTAATTAAATAAATAAAAACACTAATAAAAATTAGTGTTTTTGATTTGTGATAAAAATTACGTTATTGCTTTTAGTAAAGCTTTAAATTATAATTTTCTGTACATTTTTTTAAATCTGTCCATATCCTCTAAACAAAAAGAAACTTGAGTGGGCTTTTATTATTTACTATTAAATTCACAATAATGAATTATGAGTTTTTTTCTAATAGTTAATGAGCATTTACATCTAAAGTATGTATTTTTGTTAATAAAATATGAGAAAATTTAGATGGTTATGCAAACGAATAGTTGAAAAATATTTTTTAATTAGTTAAAGCTATGAATTCCTAATAATTTGAAAAGTCTACTATCGTTCATGTAGAATCCTTTTCTTCGACAAATCATTCGTTTCATTGCAACAGGTGAGCAATTTAGCTAAATAACATTCGATTAGAATGCTTTTTTAACTATGGTAAAAAAATTTAAAATGAAAAAAAGTCTGAAACACAATATAAAAAGACTATATAGAATAAACACAGCACTGAAACAGAATAAACACAGAAAAAAATTATTTCTACATAAACGCAGAAAATCATTTCTAATACAATCTGAAAGTACTATTTAGTTTCTTTTAAAAACTGTTTCCTTAAGAACAGAATACAGGGTGAAAAAATTAAATATGTTTTGAAATGTTTATGTTACTTCAATGAAACCAGTGCTATATAGCGAATAGGGAAAGAATAATAAAACAATAAATAATATTGCATAAATTTCCAAACATAATCTAGCAATTTTTTTAACTTTTTGCGTTGAAATTCCATTACTATTGAAATTAACAGGCTTTTATCCTGTATTTTTTCTCATCTAAAATTTACATTTTGGTTTTGATATATCCATTTATCTTATTAAAATTAATTCAAATATATATTTTGCTCCTAAAAATAAACAATAATAAATGGAATTATCTAAAAATATTGGAAAATTTTTTATAACTAATATTACCTGAATTAGTTTCAACAGAAACTTTAAATGTCAAGCAGCAGATATATAATAATTTTATTTAAAAAGCAAACGATATGTGGTATCATAATAAGAATGTTTATTATAAATATTTCAAAATAGCAACAAAAAACATTGAATGTTACTCTTCTGCTAGTATTATTATATCTAATTTAATCAGAAGATATTTTTTTTGCTCATAGTAAACAGTATCTATTATTATTATTTAAAAGAAAAAAATATCAAACACTTAATTTAAGAGACATTAAATTTCAATTATTCAATTAATACGATATTACTCATTTCAATTAATGCACGATTAGTTAAATTTTAATACATAATTTAATGTTTATTTTATGTAAATAAACAAGTTCCTCACATTTCATTATGATGGTTTCTTTTATCTATGATATCCTGCTTTTATCATTCTTAATTCAGATGTAAAATTTTGTTTTCCGACTGATATATGAAAATTATATACATTATTTCATTTGCCATAATACACTTTCAACAAAAATTGAAGAATTACTAAAGCCCAAGATTGAATATCATTTTTTTTCTAGCTTTCCTAACCAGAGTACTTTTCTACTATTTCATTTAAACATAAATTTAGAAATATGTTGTTCTATTTTTTATGAAAAATTAATTTTATGCCTAATATAATGTAAAAAAACTAGCCCCATACGAATTTAATAATTAGGTTTGATATTTTTACATAAAAATTCAAGTGATTCAATATTAATACACAGATTAAGATAATACAAATTACATTACAATGATCTAAACTATATGAACACAGATTATATTGAGACAAGTGTATTTATACTAAATTACAATAACACAGATTATTTTATATGAATACAAAATTAAATAAAAATACACTGATTACATTTATTTCCATTTTATTCAAGTCGAATCAATTACGTTTGGTAGAGTGATAAAGGGGGAAAGTTTATTCAAAATTATAAAATGCCTTCAATTAGCTATAATATTTGAGATAAAATTTTAATCTGAAATAAAATTAAAATTATGTTTCATCGGAGAATATATGAATGCCATCAATTTTCAAAATTGGATTCCTTGCTGTATTTGACATATTTGATTTAATACTAAAATAATTATCATTTATTCTTCAAAAGATAATCCGAATAATTAGGCATCTTATAACAGGATCTAAATATTTTTTAATTTCTGTACTTATCAAAGATATAAATATGAGTTAGCTGCATTAATTTAAAAAATAATATCTTGATAAATTAAATCAATATTTAATTAAAAATTATTTATAAAAATCTAAAGCATTGGCTTTAACAAAAAGTGCACAATAAAATTTTTAGCTAACCCTCTTCTTTTGTTCTCGGGAAAACAAAATGAAATGTAGATTTTAAAAATGTGCAATGAAATATTGGCACTTTTTAGAATTAGTCACACAATAATCTGATAATCACATATCTTTATAATGAATCAAAATCTTAAAAAAGTAACTACTAAAGTTATCGATACTTTTATTCTTTCATTAGGTATTAGATTTCATATTCTTTATTAGATTATCATATTAGTTTAGATATTTTAATTAATATAATCTATGGTAAACTTAAATTCAAGAAATTAAAATTCAACAATTATTCTATTAATTCATCAATCTTCATGTGCATATAAGAATTTATAATAATTTTGAAAAGAAACAATCAAAGTAAACTTTCTAACTAAAAGTCAACACCGTTTATTTACAAAATCCCAAGAAGGTAGAATTATGTGTTATGTGGAATATGCATTATATTATTTTTTTATTTTCTAATATTTGCATTTTAAATCATTTTAGGCAGATTTATATTCACCAATTTAATATAATTACAATCTAAGTTTCAACAGAATTGTACTATTTTATTATTTTTCTTCCGTTTAAATTTTATTTTCACTCATTTTTTAGCAAAATTTTGTTATTTCAGAATTACTGTATGTTTTAAATATAAATTTATAGTCTTACCAGTAGGGAAATCGTGGTTTAGTAAAGTTTTAGATAACATATTTAGTTTTGAATAATAATAAAAACAATTATCGCATTCCAAAATGTGCTTGTAACAGTTTTTAAAAATTGAACAATTTGCTTTAGGTACTTATCAGAGTGAAATTTCAAAAATTATTTTTGAGATTGAACCCCCCCCCAGATTATTTTTAAAACAAATGTAAAAGAACCCAGAAAAAATTCGATAAATAAAAAAAATCATCGGTCAAGAACAGCAAACGCCATCTGTTGAGTTAAGAAAGAATGTTTCTGCTTAATGCTTTTTCCTTATAAAAAGGACTGATGTATATGTATAAGTAAAATTTATGACTGTTATGATATTATAAAATTAACCTACTACCAGCAACAATCTTAAATTATATAAAAAAAATAAAAAATTTCAAATTATTAAAGCTTGATTAATGCTTTTATGAAAAACTGTTTTATAAAAATGAATTAAGTTTCCATTGTGAATATATAAGATAGAAAAATAAATAAATTAGAGATCTATTGGAGATCCTTTGTTTTAAATATAAATTACTAAAATTATTTAACTATAAAAGTTGTCCACCCAACAAATATATATATTGAAAATTCTCTAAATAATAATGATCTTATTTAAGTTACAAATATTTCACTTCTTTATACAGATAAAATATTATAATGTTACCTGAAAATTTTATTATTCTTTTTGAATACATAGATAAATATAGTGTACATTCAGATACAGTTAACGTGATTGATCGGTTATTAATAATAAATACCAGTAAAAGTGATTAATCGAATTATAACATTACTTAATTATTATTAATAGTTATCAAATATTATTAATACTAGCTGCTGTTATTATTAATTATATAACCAATTAATCACTTTAATCATAACATGTATGCAGAAAGAATGAAATCATCATACTAGGTAGGCTTAAGTCAAAAAAAAAATTGACATCTCCTTATCAATGATGGAATAATTTCATTATGACATGACATTAGAGTTTTGATAAATTACAGCGATATCTAAAGATGATATTTGCTATCAGTTACAAAAAAAAATAGAATATTACCAATATTATAGTATTAAGATAGAGGGTCAGAAGTAGAGAAATATTTTACCTTTGAGTTTTTTTTTCTTCGAATGGCAACACCGGCATAAATTCCGGATACATCACGAGGACAATCGCACATTTTTCAAACAGAAAAGCATTCATGACGACGTAGATATAAGGCATGTGCAGTTACCTCCTTTTTGATTCGTCCAAAATGAATATTCTTCTCAAACAATGAACGAATAATCAAGATGAAGTAATTCTCGAATTTTTTATTAAATCCTTTCTCAAGAAAAATGATTACATTCCAAATGACACTGTTATCGCCATTGTATAGTCTTCATACTTATGCAATGCTTCAGAACAGTCTGTAGAAAGTTTTGCAAAACACCTTTGTATTTCATTTTCTTTGAAGCTTCTTTATTTACAATTGCACTTTTTATCCAATAATAGTGACATTATTTTCAAATTATGTAGAATCAGTGGTAATTTCAAGAATAAAGATTGACAGTTTGAATTCATTCCTTTTTTAATTTTCAAATTCTTATTTCTTTTTTCATATATAGAAAACATATCCATTCAAAACACCTCCAGTGTAAATTAGTCTTTCAAAAAAAAATCGGCTCTCACTCAAGTTATGCCTATTTTCTACTACGATTTAAAGTTTTCAGATTTATTTTTCTTGTGAGATAATAAATATTTCATTTAGCCAGAAAGTGCTGCTGTTGAGACAATTTTACACTGGCAAAGCATTTTTTCAGAAAAAAGTTTTTGATCTTTTCTATATAAAGTAACTTCGGCACTGTATGGATATTGTATCCATACATTTAATTATTTTTCTTCGTTATTCATTTTCAGTTAGATGATGACTAAATAGTATTTGAAATACATAATATCACATGCTTTTTTGAGATATTGATGATATCCCTTCGATATTGATATCTATAAATCTTTCATAACTCTCGATCTTTTCAAGGTAATATCCTTATCTTGAAGCTAAAGAAGAAAAGCCTTATTGAAAGTTTTTTTATTCCTTCTTCCAAGAAGTTTTTAGCATTTTCTTGTGGGCCTTCTTAATTGTATACTTTACATTCTTTCACGAATTTTTCATATGGTTAACATTCTTCAGAAATGGTAAAGATTAATAAATGTTCTTTTGGACTTGAATATTAAATATATATCTCGACGAACTTGAATCTTTTGCTTGTCGCTGTTTTCAGTCTTCAAATTATTTCCTTTTTTTGATTTCACATTTTAAATATCACATTTAAGCAAAAAATTTCTTATTCCTTTAATTTTTCACACATTTCATAAATCAAATTCTAAAATCTAAAATTTGATTAATAACATTAAAGAATTCTTTTTTTAACTTCTTCAATCTGCAAACGATTTTTTTTCAATCAGATCAGAAAGAAATTTTTTGAAAGAATTTAAAAAAATGAGATTGAGACTTGTGCTAAAAGCTATCCATTTTTCAAGCTTCACGAATAAATAGGCGTTCTATAACACTTTCAGTCACACACACAATCTTTACGCGAATCTTCTAAAAACTTTATCCGTCGCAGACGATTTTTCAGGCTGATTAAGATACGAATTTTATAAGATATATATATAAAAAAAATGTGGTTGAGACTTGTGCTACTAGCAATACACACACGCGCGTCCGTTGCTTCCTGCCTAGATGTCAAACTAGCTTGCAAGAGCTGGCTGCAGCTTGGATTCAAGTTCTAAAACGGCTAGCTATGCATTTTTCATAAGGTCGAAAGGAAATTACTTGAATTTGTAGTCATAAGATGCGAAACGAGCTTACGGGTGCCCAAATTATGCGGAAACTTAACGAGATTAGGAATCAGGACTGCGCGCCTTTATCAGTTCGTAACATCGAAAGTTCACTCTTTCTTGTATGTAAATGGGGGTCGGCCAGTAAAATGTTATTGTGTGTGTTTTGTTGGCCATCCCCACCCGAATGGAGGATAATGATAAATAGCTGCAGGTTGGTCTTTTTACAAATGTTAATGAGTGACTCTTGCGAATAAATGAATTGTTGAACTTGCTTTTTGTATGTGTGTTCTTTTTATTGTTTTTCCGGTGGCTCGTTTTGTAAATTTGAAACAGTGGCTTTCATTTCTTTTTTTTTAAGTCATGCGATCTCCGTTGGTCCTTTCTATTTCGCCGCCTTATTTGACACCACGCATGGATGAAGCATATAATTATCTAAACCTTTTTCTTGCGGGGGAAGCTATTGTGATTACGCAAATCTGGAATCTCTTATCTGGCCATTTATTTGCAAGTCCATTTCCCTCACATTTTGCTGTGGAGTAGGGAAATAAATTGAAAAAAAAAATCATCGGATGACCTATATATTGAATTTTTATAAGTGACAAATCTCTAAATATCAAACATTTTACTAATTTGATAGCTGCAAACCAAGTGATCTGACCTATAGGGAGATAACATATGCATTTATCAATATTATTTAAAGGATTCTTAACTTTTTAAAGGCTTTCTTTAAAAAAAAACTGATTGAAGTTTTTTTCCTTTCACATTTATTATTTTGAAATTTCCTTCCTTTCTATAATTGCAAAACATACGTTTTATTGCTTATTTTACTTCCTTGAACGCCATTTCCTTACATTTTAATTCAGTATAAAATATTTTTACGAAAAACCTCTTAAATTAAAATTTAAGAGGTTTTTTGGATCAAATTTTGAAAAAACATAATGATTTGTAGCTGTCGACCTACAAATTTAGCGGCTGCTTATTTAAATTGTTATTAATTTTAAGATTATAGTGGGTTTCATGTTTCCCAATGTAAAGAAGAGGAAATTTCATATTACTTATCAGTAGAATCCTGTTTTCAAAAACCTTTAAAAATAAGTTTATTTCTCACAATTTTTTTACAAAATTTAAAGTAATCATTTGATACATTTTTTATCTAAAAGATTTTTACTTTTAAGAAATTTTGTATCTTTTAAAAATACATATTTTTTTCCAACTTGCTAAATATTTTTGGCATTTAATAGATGTATTTTTGTTCCAAAAAGCGTTTTTCTATCCATTTTCAAAAAAACCTTGAAAATCTAGGTATTTTATAATATTTTCAAAAAAATTTGCCCTGAATAGAAAATGTATCTAAAGAAAAAAAATTCTTATCAATTCCTTCTATATTCCGTTAACGAATATTTTTAAAAAAATTTATGCTACTAGGGAAGCATAAAATCACGAGAGTGATTTTTAATATTTAATGTTAAATAGATTTAATGCAGCATTACTTCTTTCTACTCTGCTCTTTTCTCAATCTATTACATCTACTTAAATAACAGTAAGTATATAAATGAATATATTGCAAAATTACTTTATGAATTTTAGTCCTTTTATTATTTTTAAACTCTTTCAAGTTTATATTAATTTTAAAACTGGATATGTTGTAAATAACTGAGCAATCTTTAGAATTTAACTCGATAATTTAATTTATTAAAAAAATTAAGTTTTAAAATACATTAGGAAATGCATGATTTTTAACGTGTATAACTTTGCATCTAATTAACTCATATATTTTCTTTAAATCACCCAAAGTAAATGTAAAAAACTATTTTCTTTCTATAAATTTATTTAAAGAAATTTTTAAGAAAGATTTTTTAAAAATATATTTAAAGAACTTTGCCAAAAATATTTTATTTTAAAGGTATTTAAAAATATAGTATGAGGGGATCTTTCTTTAAACCTGTTTGACAGCAAATGTGTAAATGTATTTTATCCGAGTTACTGAAATACGATTTTTATCTAAATATCCTTTGTTAAAAGATTTTTTGTTCTTTAAATCTAATAAAAAGTAAATTTATATATTGTATTTGATCTCAGATGCCAAATGATCTGAAACTCGTTGAAAAATACTTTAAAAAAAGAAGAACTCACGACATAAAAATTTCGTTAATTAAATAACAGCTACTACAAAAATAGAAAACAAGAGAGAAAGATTTAATTTCTCTCTTGTTTTATGTTTTAATAAACAAGAGAAGAAAAAATAAAGATTAAAATGAAATCTGCTATGCGTATTTCAATGTATCATGTCAGAACATAATTTCTGTAAGTAACATAATATCCCCATTCTGTAATATCCCCACGTGCTCGTTCAAGTTAAATTATACTTTTATTCGTTTGAGTTGTTTCATTGAAGGAGTCACTTTAGTATTGCAAACGATCCAAAAAAAACTTTGTCTCTCCTTTATTGTTTGAAAAAATATCCCATTTCCTATTTATTTCATTTCATGTAATAACGTTCTCAAAATGACATTTTTCTAGGTTTTATTTGTTTTAGTCATCAACTTATTTTTTTTTTAATCAGAGCTTTTTTAAATGCATTGACAACGCATTATTAAAAGCTGATTTTCTTAAATGCCGTTGCAGATAATAAAATTTCAATTTTTCGTCTATGTTTTTTTTTATTTTTCGTCTACGGTTTTTTGTTGACGTCACAAACCTCATTCCCAAAATAACATCATGCTCTTACATGATAAAAAGATTCAGTGAAAATGAAGAAAAAGAGTCATTGAAAACCTTTTGGCTCCCATATCAGCTTATTTAACACAACACTGTGTTGATAAGGACCAAAAAATCGTTTTTTTTTTCGAAGATAATTTGATTTTGTGCCATTAAAAGGATATGAAAATTTACTTTTTAAATCAGCTTGTAAATTGGCATACCACGTCTTTGTAAAACTATTCATATTAACAAATTAATTAAAAATTAAACTACATATTTAGATAAGTATCGGAGCTCATTTATAAATTTGAGTGAATCGGTTCATTAAGAGACTGGAGTAATGAAAAAAAATTTATCGGTCAAGATTAAATGCGGGTAAGAAAGAGAAAAGATCGAAATGACAATGTTAATCGTTGATCACTTTTAATAAATACAGTTTTTGAGGTAAGTTGATTTTCTTTACAAATATTATTGGATATTCTTTTCTTCTCTTGTATTTGTTTGGATAAATTTTTTATACTCAACATTATTTTACTTTTAAAAGATTCTTTTCTTTTTCTTTAAATGTCATCTATGTGTGTAAAATATGTGCGGAAATGTATATATATATATATATATATATATATATATATATATATATTCATTTTTCTTTGCATTATTTTTTTAACTTTATTCCTAATAGCTGAGAATGTTTTTATTTCTGGGATATTAGTATATTAAATAGCGGAACATTCTTATTAATATGTAATAAAATAATAGAAACTTCCCTTTTTACTAGAATAGATTATAATGACAAAATTTTTCTAGTTGAAGCTCTAGCTTATAATAAATTAATATAACTCGATAAAAGGCTTTTTTATTATCACATATTTACTTTCGCAATTGTCAAGCGCACCTTATATAACATTTTACTCTAACTCTTTTTAATGAAGGATCAAGAAGGATTCCAAAACATACAGACTCTGCAGAATATTTTCTTTGGAGATTTTATCTAATACAATACCATACTACATTTTTTTTCAGAAAATAATTTTTTCTTTATTACTAAAAAATAATAATTCTTAGCTCTTTTGTCTTTGTTGCTTTAATTATTCTTGCGCATTATTAGTTTCTTCCAAAGATTACATTGTTAAAATATTATCTTTAGCTTTGTGACACTTACAGCATATTGTAAAAAAAATCCACGCAGAGGTAGCTTTTCTATCCTGTTGTTCGAATATAGTTTGACATGGTAACTGCAAAACGAAGGGAACTAGATAGATTCAATTAGCATCTATAGTCAAGATACCTTTTAAATTTTGAGCCAAACACAATAAAAGGCTGACTGTCTGTAGATGCCTCCAATAACGAAGAGAGCAATAAAAGTTTTAGAAGAAGAAAACACCTTTCTCGAAGGCCCCCGTACAAGTACTCTTTTTATCAGAGAAATCCAGTGGTATTTTCAATGCATGAAAATATTTCATAAATGTTTATTGCATTTGGTTAGATATCATTTCACTTGCTCAGTAACTTTTGCCATATGATTCTGATGTCTCTTGTTTATACCAACAAAAAAATGCCAGAATATTTTCTTTGTTGAAATTGTCTGCCTTACAATATTAGACATTCTCACGAAATTTTCATTAATGTTATTTGTAAAAATGAGCATGTTGCAAACAACAAAAATATATCGGTGACTATGCATCTGTTTCCATGTAACATCATATTTTTATCCTCTCCAGTTT
>JAOUZG010002851.1:7815401-7843757 GCA_026289955.1 Argiope argentata | reverse complement strand
TGTGTGTGTGTGTGTGTGTGTGTGTGTGTGTGTGTGTGTGTGTGTGTTCATCTTCCTTTGAACTGCCTATGCTTTTGTTATACAGTAGAAATAAATCTAAGCATTACACATGATATAATTTAATACATTCAGAAAAATAAAATTATCGATAGGACAATTATAAAACGATGGACAGCCCCAAACGGGCAGTCAATTCACTCTTAATTTTCAAGCTTTAATACCCCCCCTGGTGGGGAGACGAATATACTTATCTTTTTTTTTTAAGTTTTAACTACACTCAACTGTATGCAGCGCAAAACTACCGTATGTATACTTCTACCATAATTATAGAAAAACCGGTTTTCAAATTCAATATTTCCCAAAAACCAGTTTTCAAACTTTTTTTCAAAAAAAAAATATATATTAGAGAAAAATATTTTATTACATTTATATAAAATAACAAAATACGAAATCAATACCAAAGACAAAATCGAAATATAAAAAATAAGGATTCCATATACATATTACTTACGCAAAATAACGAAAACTCAAACAAAATTTTCTTGTAACTATTTATATTGTTTTCAATGATTTTAATTTATCTTAAGAAAAATGTGATTTGAAAAAATATAAAACATCCACTGAACGGGTGGTAAAGTTTTGTTCTTATTTTGGATACAGTATTGCTTGAAATTGAAAATCGTTCACTAGCTACCGAGTTTGGTTTTATAATTTTCATGACATCAAATAACAAATCTAAGTTTTTTGCTTTTTTAATCACTGCTTCAGGCAATGAAAATTCAGCTTCCAATGTCTTTGGATTGGTAAGTTTTTTTTCAGAGTCTTCAAAAAGCTTATGAATTGATTTTTTCCATGGCTTATTTTTTTTAAAGTATTACTCTGATGAGTAGTTCCTTCGATTTGCTCGTCATCAGAATTGGTTTCCACTTAAAAATTGGCAAATTTATTCTAGACAAACAAAATCGTAACTTAGTAATTTTTAATAAAAAAATTGACAAAATTTAATTTTTAAATAATAATACGAATTCTTCAAAATGTTTTTTTAAAATTTAAAAACCAGATTTCAAATGTGACAGATTTACCTTAAAAAATCGTTTTTTTTTTAATTTAAAAAAACAGGATTTGAGAAACCGTCAAACTCTAAGCATAATGCATACACTCTGGAGTTGGCAATTTCGAAATAACTGAATCACTGGATCCTAGGCAGATAATAATGCAATATATGGTCTACACTTAACACCTAGCACCACCTCAGGAAAAAAATCCACTCTTAAGGAAGTACATACCGTCATAGTCGATAGGCCTGTTAATATGACGATATGACCATTGATGTAGCCACCTATTTTGCCTCCATAATCCTTAAATATAAAATCATTTCACAAGAAACTCAAAACTCTAAAGAAGGAATGGATTTAGAAAATATTCTAGCTAACAGGTTCCAGTACTTCATCTCATGCGAATTTTTGTAGAGAAATAAAAGAATCCTTAAACAATTCGAAAATTTTGCTATCGTATCATATATTTGAAACAACCTATTTATTTTTTTAAATGAACCATTCTTGCCATTAAATTATTATAAAATAAAAGACAAAATTCAACCTTAATTTTGCAAGACCTCAAAAAAAACCAACCTGTAATTAATATAAGATACTAATAATTCAGTCTAAGGCTTCATTTTTTTCATTCGCGTTTTCTTTTCTTCTGAGAAAAAATATCGAATGAATATATTCTAATCCGTGTTTTTTACAATACAAAGAGATAAGCACATACACCTTTGGAAGATAAGCAGAAGTAAACTCTTGTTAAAATACAAGATGAAGTGAAAATTACTTGTGTGACAGTTACTTCATTTTATATGCTTTAGATTAAGATGTTAATAAAATATCAATTGATATACCGTATCATCAATAAAATATGAAATGATTACAACATTCATCGATTTTTTTAAATACTTTAATCTATCCTTTAAAAAATAAAATAGGTTATTCTATAAAAAAAAATCGCCCGTTGTAAGTTGGTTCGAAATAAAATATTCCTCTATGGGGCATCGACAAGAAATGGGGGGGGGGGGGGAGAAATGGTTGTCATAGCAGCGCCAAATTTGAATGGCCTGAGCTTTAGCCATAACAAATGAGAAATAAATATTAAAAGGAAATCTGCTATGCATATTTTAATGCATCATGTCAGAACATCATTTCTTGAACGGCCAAGCACCACGTGCTCGTGCAAGATAAATTATACTTTTATTCATTTTAATTGTTTCGTCGAATGAGTCACTTTAGTACTGCAAAATATCCAAAAAAAAAAAAAAAAAAACTTTGTCTCGCATTTATTTTTTTAAAAAAATATCACATTTCCTATTGATTTCATTTCATATCATCACGTGCTCAAAATGACATTTTTCTAGGTTTTATTTGCTGTAGTCATTAACTTATTTTTTAATCAGACCTTTTGTAAATGGGATGGCAACACTCTATTAAAAACTGATTTTCTGATATACTCGTGCAGATCATAAAATTTCAATTTTTCACCTACGGATTTTTTTTGAAGCCTAAAACCTCATCCCAAAAATAACATCATGTTCTGACATGATAAAAGAGAGATAATGTAACGAAAAAAAGGAAACATTTCATAGAAATGCTATTTATTATCAGCTTTTTCCTTTTTTGTAGGCTAAATTACCCCATGAGTCAACATTTTACATGCTAATATCTACTGCAACCGTAGCACCCTTAAAACTCAGATTCAATAGACCTCACCGCCATGATTGAATCATTATATGAAAAATTATTAAAATATGCCTATGTTATAGAATGTTTGTCAATTTATATCTATTTTTTAAAAACGTTTTCTTTTGTTTCATTTATATCTTAATATTTTGAGACGTATGCTTTAAATTTATTTCCCCTATGAATTCCTTTTTTTTTTCCCCTTGCCTAATTTAACTGCAACCGCCGGTATCTAGAGACCTCTTCATAAAGTCCACATTCCTGGACCGCGAAAGATGGCATTCTCGCGACAGATAATCAGTCACGGCAAAGACACTCCATCGACATTATCGAGGAATCTTTGCAATCCTCGCGACGTCCCCCTTAAATCAAACCGAAGACCCTCACAAGAGAGCTTCCCACCGAAAGCCAATTAAGAAGAAGAAAAAGAAAGACACCGGCGAGCGGTGCCGGGGACTTACCACCGGGGAGAGCGTCTTGTTTCATATCTTACTGGTGATTACACGGTTCGGGCAGACAGCGTGCCGATGCCGAGCCTCGGGGTCCTTCACCTGCCCGTGTCCCCTGCAGCTCATAAATTCCGCGCGCGTTACATGCCCTGTCTTCCTCCTATCGATAAATGGCCATCTTTTTCTCTCCTCCGAGGCAGCCCGCATGCATATTCATGGGCACAGCGCACTCATCTCCGAGCTCACAGATGTTTGGAAAGCGCAGCCCGAAGTCTTTGGATGCGTCGTTTTTATCTTGTTGGTGTCGTTCAGTTCTTGTTGGTAGTAACGTATTGAGCTGAATTCAGTTAATGCAGTTTTGGTGTGGTAATTGGGATTGCAGCACTATTTATGGGTGTTTCGCTATATTTTGCTCTTTAGCATACAAGTATGATGCGAGGTGGAAGTGTTCGTTCAATTAGAAATTATTTGTGAATGCCAAGTTTTTTCGATTCTAACAATTAGTGAAAGTTTTCTCACGAAAAGCGCAAGGCAAAATTTTTAAATCTTTGTGTGTGTGTGTGTGTGTGTGTGTGTGTGTGTGTGTGTGTGTGTGTGTGAGTGTGTGTGTGTGTGTGTGTGTGTGTGTGTGTGTGTGTGTGTGTGTGTGTGTGTGTGTGTGTGTGTGTGTTCTTCAATTCTTGTTGGATGTAACATATTGAGCTGAATTCATTTAATACAGTTTTTGTACGGTAATTGGGATTGCAATACGATTTATGGGTGTTTCATTATATTTCGTTTTATAACATAAAAATATGATGTGAGGTTGAAATATCCGTTCAATCAAACAATATTTGGGAATATCCGATTCATGTTTCGATTTTAGCAATTAATGGAAGTTTTCTAATGGAAAGCGCATCCCAAAATCTTTGGATATATATTGTTATTGTTGTTATTATTTATTTCTTTTGGTGTTGTTCAATTCTTGTTGGTAGTAACGTTTCGCTCTGAATTCATTTAATGCAGTTTTGGTACGGTAATTTGGATGATAACACGATTTCTGGACTTTTCGTTATATTTCACTTTTTAGCATAAAAATATAATGCGAGGTTGAAATATCCGACCAATCAAACATTATTTGGGAATATCCAATTTATATTTAGATGTTAACAATTAATGGGAGTTTTCTAATGAAAACCACAGACAAACTCTTTGGATGCTTCCTTTTTTTTTGGTGTTGTGTAATTTTTGATGGTAATTAAGTATTACGCTGAATTCAGTTAAAGCATTTTTGGTGTGGCCATTGGGATTTTTACACGATTTATGGGCTTTTCGTTAAGGTTTATTTTTTTAGCGTACAAATATGAAATGAGATTTAAAAATTCGTTTAATCAAAAATTATTTGTGAATATCAAGTGTTTCGATTCTAATATTTAATGAAAGTTTTCTGATGGAATACAGCGGAAATATAGAATGATTATATCCCAACTTTGCAGGTATGTTAAAAGAAAGCAAAATAAAACCTAACCTTGCTCATCGGAAATTCAAATCAGCAAATGAAAGTTTAAATTCAAGTTTCATCAAAGCTATAAGTATTCAGTGTGAGCCCATCTGAATTATGATAGATGTAAAAGTAGTACGATAACTCATTCCATATTTTTTTTTTCTGTTTACCTGGTGAAAAGCTTCGAAAGGATGCAGCTATACGTGTACAGCGATGACTTTTTTTTTGGGGGGGATACATCAAACAACAAGTGTCTGTTCCCATGCTATCAACTAATGTAAATAAACTTAATGCATGAATAGTTGTATTAAGCCATCATATTAGATGTGCTAATACCATCATATTAGATGTACTAATACCATCATGTTAAATATACAAACCATCATATTAGATATACTAAAAAAATCATTAGGAATAAATGCGGCCGTACTTCGACGCTAAGATTATAAAGCGAAAAGATCACTAAAAAACAAGTTCGCAACTTTTTAATAGTTGAAAAAGGTTGGTGAATGAGGGGATCTCATTTTCACGAATGACATTTTAATCAAAAAAAAGTTTGGGAAACAATTAAAGATATTTAAAATTCAATGTATTACATCTTGGAAGGGGGATGGGGGATAAATTATATATGATATGACATAAAATGATGCTGTATATATATTCTGTAAAACAAGTTTTTAGATTTATACCTATCTCTCTGAGAACATGATAACTGAAAAATATTGTGAGCTAAACCGATGAAATTTTACATGGTCTTAACACTAAATGTTTGCATTTTTGGAAAATTTTGAAATTCATTCGGATTTAATGTGTCTTTCCGGTTGTACGAATAAAAGTTAACACAATCATATTAAATTAAACAGAATTATTGGGATAATTTTTAATATATAGAATCTAGATAGTAGGTATAAATCTTGGTTATAATCCGTCAAGGATTGATCGTCTGTCGGTCTGTAATTTTGCAAGCAAATAAAAAGGATGATTGAAGAACACGATGATTTAAATAAATGAAATTTGCATATGATTGTTGTTAAGATCATTCGTAAAAAAAGCCGTCCGAAATGCATATTTAATTTTAGTATGTTGGAGAATGAACAGCATCCTACCGACAAATCGCCAAAGAACAAAAGCGCAATTCCTCTTCTCAAGCTTATTTTAACCTTTCAACCTTGCTACGCCACTGGGCATGGCGAAGAATGAAAACAAAAACATTGCTAAAGAAGAGAAGCATTTCTCATCCGTCTCTTTTTATGGTACAGAATACTTTCATGTCAGTCATAAAATTTCATTGTTAAAACTATCCATAATCTATAATGTTGATATTAAAAGCCAAATATAATTTCATAGATTTTGTGTTACTTACAATTTTTTTAAGTTGTGACTATCACATGAGAAGTAAAACCAACTATAGTGCCTTCCGAATTAAATTATTTCCAATGCAGTTACAAATTTTGGAAAAATACAGAATTTCAATTTTTTGTGAGAATAGTTATAGTTTAATAGGTTTAATAGTTTAGTCCATTTTATTTCTGCATCTGGTTATGTCATTGAATGCATTAAAGGCCTCTCATTAGCTTGCATGATGATTTATTCTAACTCGTTGAATGATGATTTATTGTAACTCATGGAAGGCTTTAGGGCGAAAAACAAACATTCCAGTTTCGTTTTTTTATCGTGTCACATGATGTTTTTTTTGGGATAAGGTTTTTGGCTCAACAAAATCTGTAGAAGAAAAATAAAAATTTTATTATCTGCCCGAGCATTTCAAAAAAATCAGTTTTTCATAACATATTGTCATTGCATTTATAAAAACTCTGATTTTAAAAAATAAGTTAAGACTACCGCACATAAAACCTCGAAAAATGTCATTTTGAGCACGTGATGATATGAAATGGAATAAATATTAAAGTTGATATTTCTTTAAGCAGTCAAGGCGAGACAAAGTGTTTTTGGATCGTTTGCAACACTAAAGTGACTCATTCAATGAAACAATTGAAATGAATAAAAATATAATTTAACTTGCACGAGAACGTGGGGCTTGGCCGTTCAAGAAATGATGCTCTGACATGATGCATTGAATTATGCATAGCAGACTTTCTTTTAATCTTTATTTTTTAATGGTTTTGTGATTTCAAGAAACAAATTTTTCTTCCTACAAACAGTGCAATAAAAGTCATAAGATATTAATAAGAAGAAGCTGTACTAGTCTATATTTTAAAAGAAAAATTCAAGGTTCCACCACCACCACCTCAAACTTCTAAAAATTTAGTAAAACAAAAACTGACCCCTTTTTATACCGAAATCGTCAACTATAAAGAAATGCACAATCAAATCCGAATTCTCGTCCCCAGCCTTATCAAGAAATCCCATCTGTCTCTTCTTGGATCTGTTTTTCAATCGTTACGGTTACAGCTTTCAAAGGGGCTTTTCTTTCTGTCTAATTGGCGGGCATAGATTAATGTTCCTCGGATGAATCTTGCCTCAATCTTTTATTCTTCCCCCCTTGCGCAAGATGGATAGAATATCATATCGGTATTCCCTACGGTAACGTTCCTTTGGAATCTACAGTAGTTCCAACTACACACCTACCCCGAGGGCAGGCGCTCCCATATACACCTCGACGACAACTCATGATTTAGAACGATTTCTTGGAAGGGGGGCGTACATTGTTTAGTGTCCTTTCCCTGGCCGGTCCGTTTGACAAATGTACCTGGATCGAAATCCGGGTGGAGTTACCAATGGAACAGAAATTCGGCGACTGCCCCTCGAATGCCGGCAGAGCCATTTAAATGGTTAAATGGGTGTTGCTGAAGCTGTACCCCAAAAAGCTAAGCGCCTGCGCCAGAAGAAAAAGAAGGTAAGATTTTTTTCGGTAATTATTATGTCTCTGCCTCCCCTCTCCCCCTCCTCTCCTCCTGTGTGGTGGTACCAATTTTCGGTAATTTGGTCGAGTTGTTAGGTACCGTGAATCATATCTGTGTATCTTTGGTTATTAAATTCGAATCGTCGTTGACAATTTTGCTTGGAATGGCTCTGACTATTTCTTATTATTTGCAGAGATAATTTATGTTTGTGTTTGATTTATCTGGTTTTCTGAGATTACTTAGGTTTCTCTGATTTTCTGCTACAAGAAGCAAATTTGGCTAAATCCCGCCTAGCAAATGATAAAATGTAAGAAATATGCCCTCGACGTACAATATACACAAACAATCATTCATATATTACTGATAAGTCATTTAAGTACTAAAGAGTTTTCAAGTATTATCGGAAATAGTCTAGTAAAAGAAGTTTTCATTTCATCCATTTTTACCGATTAAATTGTTTAATTAAGAATTGAAAATTTCACTCTTTCTTAAATGATACTAGAAATCCGTTCTAAAAAAGTCTTGAAGCTAATGCAAAAAACATGCTTTTATTTAACCTGTTATCAATAAATTATTTGTTATGTAAGAACTACTCTTTTTAACAAGAATTAATCACTCGATTTTTAAAAATCTTAAGAACTAATGTAGAAAAGCAAGCTAATATCGGTTTTTTTGCTCAGGATTGTTAGTTAACCAAGAAATGAAAGTTTTGTACTTGCTAAAGTGATTACTACAAATATACTCGCAATAATGTTAATTCTAATGCAGAAAGTCAGGCTTATATTTAATTTGTAACTAAAAATTATTTTAAATAAATAACTAAAGGAACTGGATCCTTAGTTAGATGTCAGTCGTTTATGCTTTAAATTCTTGAAAAGTAATGAAGAAAAGTAAACTTATCTAATCTATACTTGCTGTTAATAACTTGCTCAATAAGAAAAGAAAAAACTATCTATAATTAGATAATTCTTTTTCGCTGTACTTGTTCTACGAAGATAAAATCAAAAATTTAATACAATTTGTGCAATAAAATTTGTGCATTTGTTACATTGTTAAAATTTTTAGTGAATTGTTTTATGTGGTTGAAATTGGAAATATTTTTTCATTAAAATTCTGCCCAACAGAACTGCTTTTATCATTAATTACGATCACAGTGCTAGTGACCTTTCTGCTGTCAGTTCACCTTCATCATAATTCACGTACAATATATCGGTCATTTTCATCAATTTGACTTGTTTTTGAATTTACAAAACTTATTTAATACATAATTCCTTATAATATAAACAAAATTTTAAGTGAATAAGATATTTTAAAAGCCTTGTTTATGTGGTTGAAATTGCAAAGATTTGTTCATTAAAACTCTGGTTTAACTGGTTCTAGCTCTTATTACGGTCGCAGTGCTAGTAACCTTTTTGCTGCCAATTCTTCACTATAATTCATGCACATTATATAGGTCATTTACATTAATTTTACTTGTTTTTAAATTTACAAAACTTATTTAATACATAATTCCTTATAAAATATCCAAAAAATGTAATGATATTAGTTTATGTTAATTTTTTATAGTTTGTCAAATATTTTGAATTCTTGTATTATTTAGTTATTGCATTTCTTGTATAAATATCTTGTACAATCTCTCAATTTTCAGGTGGGGAGAATTTCCTTTTTTGTAACATTTCAGAATATCATCATTGAAACCTCTTGATTTATTCTCAACTCCCGTTAGATCATGCTACAAAAATAAATGATTAGAAAATTAATAAACCATAGATAGCTCTGTGATAATCATAAAGTCATTGCAATAATTTGAATTAATAAATATTTTAATCCTATTCAGAAATTATATCGAGCCAATGCTGAAAATAAAATGGTGGGAAATGACATTTCTCAACACTAATTTTGGAATGTCAAATCAATAAGAATTTGTTGTGAAGTAGCTTTTAAAATGGCAAGGGGAAAAAATGTATTCCTCCAGACCCTTACTTCTTCCACTGCTTGATTGCACTCCCTTGATTTGTTTTGAAATTATGCTGAATCAATAACGTACATAATTTCTGCTAATAGTACAACTGATTGAGAGATACAGGACGTTAACCTTTTAAGTAATGGCAATACAAATGCTGCATCAACAGAATTTTTTTTTCTCATATGGTTGGGTACCAGTACTCACAATTAAGACTTGAAAATTTCGTCTTTTTATCAAAAACCTATTTTCGCAAACCTATTTTTTTTCAAAACCCTATTTTCTAATCGCAAGGAAAATGGTAATAATTCTGAGCTTTATTAATTCTTTATTATCTTTAGCCGCCTTTGGCGACTAGTTACTTCACAGGTATTATTGATAATTTTAATTTTATTAAAACTTCTTATGAATAACTTGATGTTCCTGTTTTTTTCAACCAAGAATTTTTTTAGCATGAAATTATGGTAGATAATATAAAGCTATGTTATTTAATAACCTTATATATGTTCTAATTATTGTGAACTTGGAACTTTCTAATGGAGTTTAAATCATCGGTTCGCAATCTGTTTCAAATTGCATCTTGCATTTTGTGATAATAAGGTTTCCTTTTCTGAATCCTCAACTAACCTGTACAAATAACGATCTCAATATTTTTTCTATAGCTTTCAACAAGCAATTTTAAAGATTCAGCTTTAGAAAAAAAAGCAGTTTAATATTTCAGGAAACAATGGAAGTGATTTGAATTTCGTTGCAAAAATAAAAGACTTTGAAAATTGTATTAATTTTTTTCAAGAACTAACAAAAATTCAGGAAAAGTCGCAACAATTGAATTATTAAAAATGCATTAATTTTTTTATATATTTTAAGCTACTGCAAAAATAATTCTTGTTTAATAATATGTCAAGTTATCGCTGAAAAAGGAAGAAATTTTCTTCAATTTTTAACTAATTAAATTCTTAGTTAAAATTAAAAAAAAATAGCTCCATGTTGTATACTTTCACTTCCTCAGTATATCTATACTAAATTTGTCAATTTTAGTGAAATAATCAATCCCATGGAACGCCAACAGATGCACGAATACATCTTCTTTTATTATTAGCAAAAATTCATAATAACATGAGTAACTGCTAATTAAAGTTACAGCATTATCCCAAGAAGAGTCTAAAGTGAATTTTATTCTTATTGCTCAGATGCGTTGAACCAGGAAAAAATTTCCTAATTTCTCCGCTAAAGGTAATTGCTTGATGGAAATACATTAGATTACACCATTAACTATCAAAAGA
The DNA here is from genome assembly GCA_026289955.1 of Argiope argentata. NCBI lineage: Eukaryota > Metazoa > Arthropoda > Arachnida > Araneae > Araneidae > Argiope > Argiope argentata. Next base: position 7,832,986 of record JAOUZG010002851.1, on the reverse strand, counting down.
TTTTACATCTTAGTTTAAATCTTAAAATAATTTTAATCATATTCAGTTTGAATCTTAACAGTTTAAATCGTATTCCTCTATCTAAAACAAGGTTAAAACTTTCCCAATATCTCCGATTAGGGTAGTTGCTACTTCGAAGATACTCTAGGATGGTGGTTAAAATGGTTAAAAGTGTTTACTTCTTAGTTTAAATCTTAAAACAATTTAAATCGTATTCAATTTAAATCTTATTCATGTTTCTAAAACCAGGCGAAAAAATTTCTCAATTTCGCCACTAAATGTAGTTACTAATTGGAAACATACAAGGTTAGGCCACTAGGAACGGTCAAATGTTTTTGCATCTTAATTTAAATCTTAAAACCATGTTAACGTATTCAGTTAGAACCTTAACAGTTTAAATCCTATTCATGTTTCTAAAACCAGGGGGAAAAATTTTCCAATATCTCCGCTAAGGGTAGTTGTTACTTGAAGATATTCAGTATACTCCATGAACAGTTAAAAGGGTTCACATCTTAATTTAAAGCTTAAAACAATGTAAATCTTATACAGTTTGAATCTTAAAGTTTAAATAAAACTTATTCCGTTTGAATCTTAAGTCTTATTCATCTGTGTAAAACCAGGGATAAAAAAAAAGTCCCAATTTCTGCGTTAAGTTTTGCATATTAAAACAATATATGAAGATTCCACTCCTCTAAGTGTTAAAAACAGAACTGATTTATCAACGTTATTTTCCCCAAAACACCAGTCCAGACAGCAATTAAAATTACTTTATCAGCCGAGGACGACAAATGTCTGGACGATGTCTATCCGAGTTTAGTTGTTTGGTCCAACGTTTTTAAAAATTTCTTACGCAACTCTCCCAATTAGTCTGTGGGTAGAATCCGAATCTGGGATCCTCGGGGCGCTAAAGCTCACTTCCTGCCCTCTGACATCTCCCCAACTAGCTGTTAATGATAATTCGAACGAATTTCAACCCAATAACACGTAACGTATAATTAATGCCGATAAATATCTGAAGGTTATTTATCATCACTTGTCCCCGCTGGAAGACATCTGCCACGTGCAAAACACCCCTCACGCAGAGTGAAAGGTCAGGGGAAACTGACACATGCTTTCTCTTGGAAGGAACCCGCCCCATTCCAAAACGCGCTTCAACTTTCGAAGAATTCGTTTTCACCAAATGTCTATCACCGTATCGAAAATAATTGTGACTTTGTCTCCCATTCAAGTTGAATGCAAAGTCATTATAAAAGTTGTCACACTGTTTGAAGTATCATATAAGAGATTCCTTTTATTGAAAGAGTGTAACAATTATTGTGACGGGGAGATGAAAGAATCCAAAATTAACAGACGTTCTTCCTGTCTATTAAGGTGAAAAGCAGTCATTATACATGCAACTTTTATACTTTTCAATGCTTTAAGCCTAGTGTAAGTCATACATAAGATCACAATTTTCAGTCTTAAAAAACAGAGAATGTTAGATCAGAATGTTTTAATTTTTTTTCTTTTTTCGTTATCAAGTGTTCATCAGAAAACTTTTGATGTAAGTACGAAAGTGGAAAACTAATGGAAAAAGGAAGTATTCATTAATTATAATTAAAAAAAATTGTGAAATTATAATTCAAGAAAACTTCGATGATTTTATTATGTCATGAAATTTTTTGGCGAGCTAAATTGTACTCTTTGTATATTTGGCAAATGATATGAAATTGTCTAATTATAGTCTATAAAATCAATTAATGTTCATGAAACATATATAAATAATCGCCCAGCGTGATTTTAATATCTATTACCAATTTGGCAGAGTTGTTATGTCACAATACAGATTTCAATAGCGTGCCCTTTGATGATAGGTGACATGGGGATATTATGCTGAACAATTAAATAACAATGGGTTATTTTGGGGGGGGATAATGCTGTGCATAATACTTTGTCGTCTAAAATTGCTCATGAAATATTTATTATGCATAAATAAAGCAGGTATTCTGTTGTTGTTGTTGTGTCAAATGGCACTTGTCATGGACAAGCCCGCTGCTGAGCCCAGCAGCAGATTTAAGCCGAAAGGAGCGTCTCTTGTATTTGAGTAGCGCCAACTAGGGCCAAGAGTACGATTTTGCTACACACTCACCACATTCGCTTGCACAACCCCTTTTTACAGGGGGACACAGTCACACATCTCACATATAGCACACAGAACAACAACCAAGCCCGAACCGGGACTCGAACCCGGGACTTCCAGAACACGAGGAAGACGCGCTACCTCTGTGCCAGCAAGCCGGCGCAGGTATTCTAACCCATAGGTAGCACGTCTTTCTCGTGATCGAGGCGTCCCGAGTTCGAGTCCCATCTAGGGCATGGTTGTTCTTCTGTGTATTATCTGTGAGGTGTCTGAATGCAATCCCATGTAAAAAGGGGCTGTGCAAGTGTATATGTGTGTGTCCTCTTCATATGAGCTAGAAGTCACACTTCTGCCCTCAGGTCCATAACTTCAGAAGCTACTGCACCCCCTCTTTCCGTTGTAAAGTGAACATGTCATCATCATCATACAAAATTAAGTCTAATGGAGACCCAATATCTGATTTTTTTACATTCTTAGAGGTAAACAAAGAGTTTCAATTGGTAAAATGTTGTGAATGTCATAAGAGTTTATATTTTTTATTGTTTGAGCCAATAAATATGCTTTTGAAAAAATATATGATTTCCAAATTTTTACATAATTCACCGATTTGATCAGTCAGAAGACAAATGATTTCCATACTTCTGCGACGGAGATTAGTAGAGTTAGGAAAGTTTGAATTTAATCAATGGCATTACCCAGGAAGCAGAAAGCATTGATTCGCCAATCTTTGGCAGGTCCAAAAGCTAATTTTCCAATCAATTAAGGATTATCAAAGCTTGAGAACTCTATCAGTTTTTAACCACAGAAGCGGGAAATTTTTTATTGAGTTTTAATCAAATATAAAGTCAGTTTTTATTAAATATAATTAAAAGACTCTGGGGGTCATATAAAAAATTTTACTTAAAAAATATCTTTTATGTAACCATCGAATTTTTTTTTAAATATATTTGATAAAAACTGATTATACATTTGATTAAAACTCAATAAAAGAATTTCCGACTTCTGTGGTTAAAATTAAAACTATTGATTCACAAATAAAATATGCAAATTTATCGGTCATTTTTTCAAATGGGAGAAAATGCACAATTTTAATGATTTAATGAAACACAGCTGCACAGATTAGTGTGAAACGACTTGTACACTTAACTGAAGTTTGATAATTACAGTGGAAGGTGAAAAAGGTAACTATAGCCAATTATGGAACATGATTAATTGATTAAGAAACCTGATTCTTCTTTTTACGTGTATGGTTATGGAGCAGATGATTTTACGTTAGTAATACATGAAAATTTCAATAAACGAAATAGGCTACCTATAGAAGAAAGTTTGAATAGTTGAAATGGCTTATGTATAAAAAAAGTTTGAATGTTGGATATAAATCACCTATAGAAGAAGGTTTGCTTTGTTGAAACGAGTTATATATAGAAGAAAGTTTGGAAGGTTGATATGAGTTATCTATAAACGAAAGTTTGGAAAGTGAATATAAGCTACCTATAGTTAAAATGTTGGAAGGTGGATATAAGCCACATATAGATGAAAGTTTAGATGGTTGATATGAACTACCTATAGAAGAAAGTTTGGATGGTTGCTATAAGCTACCTATAGAAAAAGATTCGGATGTTTGATATGAGCTACCTATAGAAGAAATATGGATGGTTGAAATGAGTTACCTATAGAAGAAATATGGATGGTTGAAATGAGTTACCTATAGAAGAAATATGGATGGTTGATATGAGCTACCAATAGAAGAAAGTTTTGGTATTGGATATGAGCTACCTATGGAAGAGAGTTTAGACGATAGATATGAGCTATCTGTGGAATATTTGGGAAGTAGTTAAAGTAACTTTCACCTATTTTCGAAATAGGTTACTACCGTAATTAATTGAATATTACAGATCCCATTACCCATTATCATGTGATATTTAATTATTATCAGAAATATCGTTAAAAAATATACTAAGAATGCGGATTACCATAAATGATTTAAAAAGAAATATTTCCACGGATTATAGCAGTCTTTGTCCAAAGTACGGTAATCTTAAAATGAAAAGATATTCATTAGTTTATCCTTCGTCTAATTGAATTTGGTCACCCCAAAACTATTCTTTAAGTAATTGAGGTGATCCCCAATATTATATCATGGAGATTTTCTTCCAAATTTAAAGGAAAACATAAATTACTTTGTCCTGCCTTTTATTTCTTTAAAAGGAAGTAAAAATTGCCGAATTAGGGAAGAAGATGCCTCTTGGTCCTAAATTTTAAAACACGCATAACGACAGTTTAGATGTATCTATGCTAATTCAATGATATCTATGGAATTCCTTCGTCCATCCGGCCTTTCCAATAACACGGAGCTTTCAGAGAAACGAGAGGGAATCGACAAAAGGAAAACAAGCCCTTGCATGTCGAATTCAGTGACGTTAATAAATAGTCTGCAATTCGAATACATATATTTTGTAATATTTATTGAAAATAAAATAATTTAAATATTCTGCAAAATAAACGCAAGCTTTGCTATTGAAATGATTTTCCGGGTGGTTTTTTTCTAATTCAGTTCCTTTCATTGATCTTTTTTTCTGGTGATCCGACGTCTGCCGATTATTGAGAGATTGGTGTACTAATTTGAATCATTTAAAAACCTAATACTTTCAATAAAAGGAAGATGTCAATTATTGATTTAAGGAGGTCATGATTACGTTCCAACATCAGTACACCCCCAATCTCAACTTCAAATGAGATCAGAAATGTACCGAATGTACAGAAACTTTTGCATGAGTTCTTAGAAAATTCTTCCATTTATTTAAGGGGCCTCAGTAGCTTGGTGGTATCGGTTCATGAGCCACAAAGTTTGATGTTTGCGACCCGATTCCACCGAAGAACCGTCGTGTAAGGGGGTCAGTTGAGCGTTAAGTCCATCAAGGCCAGACATCCTCCCACTGGTGTTCTATGAAGTCAGGAGTGCCAGCTCAGGTGTCGTCCTCGTCATTTAACAAAATTACGAGCTTTGTCGCAAAATAGTCCGTTGTTTTACAATAGGACTTTAATATAACTAAATTAATTTACAAAAGGCAACATATATAATTTATTATATCTTATCATATTAATTAACTTTGTTTAATTAATATGATAAGATATAATAAATTTTAAATGATTTTTAAAAATTAACACTTTTAATAGAAAATCTTTTTATTTCCTTTAAGATTGGCAATTAAAATTTTAATATCACTCATAGTTTGTTTAAATAAAATTCCGTCCATTATTAATCAATGCTTCATTTTCTTTTAAATTGGTCGACTTTGGAACATGGCAATCATTTTCTAAAAAAGATGTAATTCCGAAAATGTTTGCCAGTATTGAGTGGTTGCAAAGAGAAATGGATCCTAGTTTGACAAATGACTGACGGAATGTAAATGTTATCGATGCGCATTAAATGACTCAATCGATGCATATCAATAAATTCGATGTACGGACTTAATCGATGCAAAGTGAGTGACTGAATCGATTAAAGATTTGAGACGCCCGATTTACAAACGATAGTAAATAATTACAAATTTATTTTAGATGAAATTGAAATTAATATTCTCCTTTCAAAATCATTCGAATTATTTTGTGCTACAAATAGAACCATTTGAAGTTAATAATTGCAATATTTCATTTAGTTTTGTTATATTAACGTCCCGTTTTAAAGCAACATTAAGGATATTTTGGGATGCACTTGTTTGGATTTTGTACTTACAAAATTTATTCATTATACCATTTCCATCCGAGTAATTTTGTCTGTTTTGGCGAAAAATCTGATTGGCGAAAAATAATAAAATGAAGAAATATTATCCTGAATCGTAAGAATACTAAATGGAATAATTATTTATGAAATTTAATCAAGATTTAATAAAAAATGATATATGAGAAATTTCTCTTCTATCTTCTTCACTTATAGATTAAGAAGCCCTGTTTCAAAAGATATTCTTGTATCACATATAAGGCGCTTATAAAAATATTAAAAAATAATTCTTTGATTTTTGTACATTTTAAGGTTTTTATTTCAAAAAAAGAATGATATAAATTGACCCCAGAGCTTAGAAAAAACCTAATCAAAAGAGGTAATATTTGTATGGATCTAAATAATATCTCATCTATGGAACAAAATGAGAAAAAAATTTGAAATGATCTAGTCTTTCAGCATTTAAACCCTTTTGCAGTCCGAAAAAAAATTAGATGCAAAATTATTTGCCTAATACAAAGATTCTCTTATTGCTATGAAAAATAAATATATACAATTATTTTAAGTCGAATTTCTTTGAAAAATGAATTACATCTCCTATCCATTATGTGGGCGTTTTTAACAATTAAATTTGAAAAATAAATAAATAAAGCATCAAAATGATGCACAGTCTTGAATGTCGAGTCACACTCGACATCGGATCGCAAAGGGTTAACTATCGGGCCTCTAATTTAGCTTGAGTTACCATAAGAAGATAGAATAAATTAAATCTTGACTGCTAAAGAATATATACAAGTAGAAAGGTCCAACCTGGGTCTACGAAATCAAGCTCAAATTTATTTTATTTCTAGCATAATCTAAAAGTAAGATACATTATTGAATTGTGATTTTTCCATCGACTGTATTGCTTTGTTTTTACATATTTTTTGCATCATGTAGCTTCTATAATTGATGTGCTATAAGCAATGAGAATACGATCACTAAAACGAGGACGCACGTTGCAAACTCGGGAATACCCCCCCCCCCCGCATACCTTAGGCCCGCGCCACGGCTGGCAACAAGATGTAATTTGGCTTACCTATTTCAGTTCAGACGTCCGAGGGAACAAAAGTGGGTTGGTTCGCTGGCAAGGAGAGAGCCCCCGCTAGAATCAAAGTCGGCGTGAGGTACTGTTCGGAGGCCACAGGGTGGAGAGACTTATGTGACTCTCCAAGACCCTATAATTTAGGATCGCAGGTAGGTGGTTTACTTGCCCTCCCTTTCCCCTGGCCAGTAAAAGGTGCGGTCAGCTACTGCAGCGAACAGGAAGAACAAAATCAGATAATGGACCTTCATCGTGAGCCCTCGTGTTGTTGCTTATGGGATGGCAGGTCTTTAAATAGGGGTTTTGCGTCATCGGGGGTTCAGCCCAGATTAAAGGTTGACGGCGAGGGCACCGGCACGTGATTGAACGGTAAACAAGTGACCGTTTGCTGTCAGCGTCACTTTGAATCGAGTTTTGCGTTCACCTGATGTTTATCCTCCCCGAAAAGTAGGTGTTCTTTTAAATGTGGGTTGAGATTTTAAAAACCAAACCGCACCCTTCATAACAACGCTTGATGGTTCGAGTTTTGTTGCTGTTACAGTCGGAAGTTGAGAGCTGTCAATGTGGGTTCGTAAGCCGCGAGTTCTGTAAGCTCGCGTTTTAAAAGCAAAAACGAAAGGTGAAAAGGATACCAAGACTTCTACACAAGCAAAATATCAAATCGGGTGGTTTGAAGGCAGTAAAAGTAGGCGATACAGGAATCAGTTCTGTTTTATTCTTGGAAAGCATATTGACTTTGATGAGATCTTTAAAATGCAGACTTTTAATACAGGTTTAGTAAATTTCAGTTAGGAAACAGCCTAATGATTATTGAAATAATTTTTCGTAAAAGGAAGTTAGTAACTCTAAAGAACTTCATAAATAGTCAGTGAAACTGATAAAAAAATACTGATATATAATAATATAGATATGTCGTCGGTGAAGGTATTTTGTAAACAACAAAAAGAAAATCTGGACATTCTTTTTCTCCAGCCTTTTTCGTTGCATTAGTCATTTTCCTCCATGGTATATTTCATATATTAGCCTGAATTTAATCCCTCATCTTTAACCCCCAAGCATTTCACAGGAAAACGGGAAATTCGCCAAAAAATCTTTTTTAAATACTTCTGCCCTCCAACTGTACTGTTCAGAAAAACTGCACGTGTGTATACGTATTAGTATGGTGTAGAATAGAAAGATTCCGCTGAAGAATTTCCCACAGAAAAAAAACGAAACCTTCGATCGCATATTTCAAGTTACCATGTTGGAACATTATTGTTTTTAAATCATAATTTGGTTTAATTAATTTAAGTCATTCAGTAGTTTAAACCAGTTTGAAAAAGCAATACTGGTAAAACCAAGTAAACCTTTTAAAAACGCATCTGCTTTCAAAGAAACACACATAATAATAAGGCAATATTGGTTAAAGTAGGCAAAAAGATTATGCGGTTAAGAGATGCTGAAGAATATTGCTATTTATGCTCATTGCCTACGCGATTTCGAGTTTCAATTATTCAAAAAACCCTAAAGAAAATAACATTGTTCTTACATGATAAAAATATGTTAGTAATAAATGTAAAAATATACTAGAAGGGAAATTTTAAAAAATAATAAAAATGGCACTGGTAAACGTTAAATAAGTGCTCAATAGCTAACGGGTTCAAATAGCGCGTTCTTTTTCTTCTCTCTTTTATGAAAAAAAAAAGGAAAAGAAAGCGCTAATTAGTTATACTTACACTACAACATATTATCTAATTTAAACATCTTTTCACTTTCGATACGCGGATGTGTCCAAATTAGAGAATACAATGCTTTTCCGTTAGCCAAACCGCAGTGAAAAATCGCCAAATAATGTATAATTCCGCCAAATTTCGCTAAAGAAACGGATAGTACCCAGAATATGAAGGAAAATCTCAATTCTATAATATTTTTGCAGATATTTAAGAAAGTTCAGGAGCTATCAAAACTAACTTTTATTCATAAAAAATTGTCTGGGGCCTTTTGTTCCATCTTAAAAATTAGTAAAAAATTTTTTAATTCATTTCTAAAAAATATTCGAAGTAATTTCAGTAGCAATGCGTTTAATCATCGTTGACTAAATTTATATGGTTATGACAAGGTCACGTGTAATACTTGGGATGAAGGGATGTGCGTTGGAAATATTTTATCAGATCTTTAAAAAAGAAAGATAAGAAAAATAATTTTTATGTATAAAGAAAAAAATTGTTTTAAATTTTTAATCTAACCTAAGAATTAGTTAAAATTGTTCCAATTCATTTAAACCATATTCTAAAGTAATTTTAGCAGCCAGAAGTTGAATGATAATTGGCTAAATTTCTAAGGTCATCGCAAGATTATATTTTATACTTTGGTTGAGGAAAAGTGAATTTGTTCTGAAATGACGCCCAAATAAATAAATAGATGAATCCACTGAGAAAAGTTGTTGGATATTTCAGAAATGCGTAGCAAAATAGAATGAAAAAATTGTTCTGAAAGTAATTAGAGCTGCTATGAACTAATCTTAAAAAGTTTTAAGTTATTGTTTTTTAACCACATTAATGATAAATTATTTAACCTATTAAATAATATTGCACTTAAGAAATTGGCGCAATCCAAAACGTTCTCTTTGTTTTACAGTATTTTAAATATTTTCAATTTCTTTAATAGAAGAGTTTTATTTGTACCGAGATCCAAACGTTGAACCGTTGTCAAAAGCAAAAATGATAGAAAATTCCAAAAATGTTCTCAAATTAATAAATTTTTTACATCATATTTTGAACTTTTTGTCAGCTTACAAGTCCTTTTCAATTTTACCGCATTATTTATACTCATCATATTTGCCTGTAAAGTAAAAAATGGTGTTCAAACACATTTTGGTAGCATTGTTATCATTTTTCTGTTTTCAGTCATAAATGTTTTTCTTGCTGGGTTCCCTTTTTGATTCCTACTATTAGTTCACACACTCTCTCACCATATATATCTCTTGTTGAAATTTTCAATCGTTCATAAAATACTTTCTATTCATCCACTCCAGTTCAAATACGTTTTTTTTAAACTTGTAGAAGATAATACTTGATGTTAATACAGTTTTTTTTTAAATATGAAATCATTCATTAAATTTAATCACTTTTTAATACTTTAGAAAGAGTTTTAGCAGCTTTTAATGAAAATTGAAATCGACTGGTAATCAGTAAGAGACGAAGAATTCAGTATTTTTTCGCGTGAAGGTGAAGGATGCGAGTTCAATTCTTGCGAAAATCAATATTTTTTTGATAAATTATTTATATTAGTTGTAACTATTTAATAAAAAGTGACTAAAATAAAAAAAAAATCTTTGTTAACCAAACAAGGAATCGACTTTTAAAAAAAGTTTTAATATTACTTGTTTACATTTATAGACAGCCAAATTGGCAAATAATAAGGGGGGGGAATGGTCACGAGAAAAAAGATTGTTATAACTTATAATGTGTAATTGTTGTAATTGCTCAATCTGAATCAAAGGTGACATCTATATTGACTACTAAGATGATATCTGCTTTACAACAAATCCTCTTAATTCTTAACGAATCCTAAGTTGATATAACCATTTAATTCCTCCTCACGTTACATGCAGTACTATAATTGCCTCGCCAATTATTTTTTAATTAATCCATTGCGCTGCTGGTAACGAAGACACGAGGTGAAACGTCACATTACGGTTTGAAGCAGCTGCTGCCTAGTGACTGCCATTTCATGTAAATCAATTTCATTAAAATTAAGACATGCAAGTTCTGTGCAGAATTAAGATTTTATTAATTTAAATACGTTGGCAAAACCATGCTTGGCAATTATTTTTGAAAAACTTAACTATGTCCAAAAAAAATTTTTTTTTTTTTTTTTTGCAAATTAAGCATTGGTTCAAATGCGTTAATATCGAAATTCTTTATTTGTCTGTATATAAGATTAACAAGTAATATGGGGGGGAAAAGTCAATTTTTACTTAGGTCAAAAAAGAAAATTTATATATTTTTTTCCTTTTATTAAGTAATTACAATTAATACAAATATTAATCGAAAAATCGTTGAGTTTTCGCAAGAATTGGGCTCGCCTTCTTCACTTTCACGTGAAAAATGCTGAAAATCTTGAATTTTACCGATTGTGCTTACTACCTGTTGATTTCATTACAAACTGCTTAACGCTATTTAAATTATTAAAAATGAATCAAATTTAATTTAGGAATTAATACTTGGCAAAACTGCTGCGCATGCGTGAATTTTCAAGGCCAATTGGGGCAACGCAATGCAGATTTAAAAAATGTATTTCCCTTTATTGTTTTATTTTAATTAAAAATACTTCTAAAGAAAAATCCGCAAATCAATTATTTAACAATGTTTACATTTAAATACATCAAACACTAAGAAAATAAACAGAATCGTTTAAAATAATCGGTCGAAAACAGGTTAAGCCTAACCTCATTAGCGAGTTGAAAAAGCGATCTGAAGTCCTACTCATTTGGCTGTGGGAAAATGAAGATTCTTTGGCGGGAAAGTTAGTTTTTGATTAAGAAAAAAAAACTAAATTAAGGAAGTAATATTAGAAAAAACTGTATTAACATCAAGTTTTTAAAAAATGTGTTTAAACGTGAATGAATGAATAAAAATTATTTTATTAACGATTGAAAACTTGAACCAATATATATAGATAGATAGATAGATAAATATATATATATAGAGAGAGAGAGATAAATATAGATATATAGATATAAGGAGAATGTGAATTAATAGTAGGAATTGCAAAAAAAACTATTTTTCTATTAGTGCACATCCCACAAGTATTAATAAAATATCATTAATCAATTCTTTAGAAATGAATATATTAAATTTAGACAATATGAATTTGAGGATTCTTTGTAATTTCACCAATTGAAAGATTGCTGTTTAAATCTCTTAAGGAATTAATATTCATTTCTTAAATAGAAAATACTTTAATTGTACGAGATGCATATATATGCAAAACGAATGCAAATTAATTTGATTGCCGTAGCCGACTTTCAAGACTGTCAGTTCCAATTTTGGAATTCATTAATTACCTTATTGAATAGGTAGGAACAGAAGAGCCCACGCTTATAAAGAGTGGAAAAAAGAGTGGGTGTCGTTATATCCTGTCATTATCTTTCACAGCATCAAGTATTTTCCTCTAATTTTCTTTCTTTCTTTCCCTCTCTCCAATCTTATAAACTCTCTTGTGCGAATGATCTGATTAATATTAAAAGAAAACAAAAGTATGTAGCTTAGTAGCGAGCAATTCTATAAAACATGTATAGGTGCTCATTTTAATCGTTGTCCAACAGCTAAACCGTTATATATAGACGTTTATTTCCACTTAGAGAAATGCTTGAAATAAAATAAAGTACTTTGATTGAAGTTTGGTCATATTTTTATCTTCATCAATCAATTAATCGCTGTATACCAATCAAAATAAGGTATCACCTTATATTGATTGGAGAATATACTTATAGGCGGTAATTGAAGGAATCGTATCTACAATATCAAATCCAAAGTATTCAATTTGAAACTCAACAGTTTGAATCGCAAAAATGTAGAACTTATTTTATTTTTTATGATACAAAAAGAAAACATGTAATAGTTTTAAAACTTTGAATTTGAGATTTTGTCAAATCTCATTTCAAACTTTCATGAGTTCAAAAAGCACAACTGATCTTTTAATCATGTGTGTATATTTGTGAACAAGATAAAATAAAAATATTTTGAGCTAGACTGATAAAATTTGGTGAAGGGCATAATCTTCAAATTTGTACGTTTCTATCAAATTTTGAAGCAATTGCTCTTCAGTGAAAGGCTGTCTGTTTGATTCTTTAAATATAAGTCTATACAATTACTAGAAAACAAAGGAAGCCAGATGGATAAAATTTGGCATGAAAACGTAGCATCTATAATACAAATATATATAACAAATTTAGAACTAAATTCTTCGAGGAATTGGCCACCTAAAGGTGTCAAGCGTTAACTCGAAAACGCAGTGACTTAAACATATGAATTTGCTTTATAATTTTAGGACTATAACTGCATTTTTTTTTCTTCAAATTTTATATTTAATCCTTCTGTTGTCAGCGTTCTTATTCTTTTCAGATTTTTACCGCTCTCAATGGCATCCTTGACCTCTTCCTTTTAGACATAGTATATTTACTTTTGTTTTTTAAAAGATTCTTCAGGGCGATTTTAAACGAATATGTTTGATGCAATTTGGACATTCTATGCTCTTGAAGCAGGTCGTAGAATACTATACAAGAAAAGAAGAAAAAAAATTATTAATGAAATTACTACTGTGTGCCATTTTCTGAAATTCAGGGCCTATCATCAGGAAATCCTCCAGTTAATCAGGGAAGCTATTAGTCATACGATGCAATGAGATTGAGCTTATCTCTCTTTAAAAAATAGCCATGATAAAGATTTTGTTGTTGTTTTCTTGGATTATAGGACATGCAGACAATACTGGAAACTATAAAGCCCACAAGCCTGCACAAACCTCTACTATTGTAAAATAAACCTTAGTCCCTTTAAGCGATGCCGATTAGAGTTTTGAATTATGTATCCAAAGTAATTGACAAATATATTTCTAGATTAATAATAAATTACACTATATATAAATGGCAATTAAAAGCTTATATAAATAATTTTAAAATTAAAGATATTTTTCTTGCTCACTTTAATTTGTCGGATTTTATAGGAAAGGCCTCCAAATTTTAAGAAAATATATTCCATTTTATTGTTGATGCTCAGTTTAATAGTCTTATTTGATTTAATTTGTCTTTTTGGTTCTCTTTTTTTGCTTTTTTATTGTTTTCTGATTTGATTAAATTTTCCTCTTTTTTTTCTTTTTTTTATTGCTATCTTTGTTGCTACTTAGATATTTTCTTATTTTGATTATATATGTGCTTTTTGTTGTCTTTGTTGTTTTCTTATTTGATTATACTTGGCCTTTTTTTTCCTGTGTGGTTTTTTTATTTAATTTTTTTCTTCTTTTTTTCTATTTTGTTGTTTTTTTTTTTATTTTTTGCCTGTTTTTTTGTTGTTGTTTTATATTTTTTGCCTGTTTTTTGTTTTTGTTTTTTATTTAATTAATTTGTTCTTTTCTTTCTTTCTTTCTATTTTGTTGTTTTTTATTTGATTATGTTTCTCTTTTTGGTATGTTTTTTTTATTTGATTCATTTGTCCTTTTGGTTATATATGTTGCTATTTTTTGTTTTCTTATTTGATTATATTTGTCCTCTTTTAGTCTATTTGTTGTTGCTGTTTTTTCTATCTGAGTTTTATCTTTTTATCCTTTTCGCTGTTGCTTTGTTGTGGATCCATTTATTAATCATGAATGAGGAATATGAATCGGAGACAAAGACTTTAAAAATACCTTATTTGGTGCAGAGTGGTCAGACCTAGATTTTGCGCCATAAATCCAATCAATCAACTCTCAAATTCAATCATACAAATCACACAAAAACAAATCATTATTTATGACAATGACTTATTATAAGTAATATTTCGGTGAGAGGGAAATATGGTCAAAATATTTTCAAAATATTCGAAAACTATTTCCATTTCCAAAGTGTATTTCATGCGATGACCGATCTGCAACGAGAAGATTCATTAAAATTCAAACTTTGAACTATTTGAAAAATGTAAAAATTATCTCTATATATGCTTTAAATATAACAGAAATTTTAAAAAGTGGACTTATAGATTGAGTTTATTCCTCCTTTTCGGAACATTCTTTTTTCCATCCTTCGATTCCAAGAAGAAAGACGGGTCGTCTGCCCTTCCAAAAATGCGAACCCGAAGAAAAACGTGAGTGTTCTGCCCTACCAACCCATAACGGCCGAAGGAAGAGTCGAGAGATATTCATCCATTTCTCGACTGCGACACCTGCGCAACAAAAAAGAAGAAAGAAAGAAAACAAAAAGAATTTAAAAAAATCGAAGATATTTATGTTAGGGGGGAGGGGAGACGGTCTCTACTGCCGCATTTCATCCCTTCGGGCCACTTCCCATTATCAGCCATTTGTCATAATCTTAATAACAGCGTGTCCGTAAGCACCGGTACAATCATACACAGGCCCTAATAGTTTCTACGTCCATCGCGGTTGTCCGTTAAAGGGGCACTCCTCAGTAAGTTGTCGCGGACAGACAAAAAGGATGGTTGGAACTAGAGGGGGATGAAAGAAAAAAAAACGAAAGAAGAGCGAAGAACAAGAAGAGATATGGGCTTGGCTCTGCTGATGCGTCCAACCTGTCAGATGGTGCCCGAGGACGTGCCACTCTCGACTCTATGGTTTCCCGGGCGCAATCGTCTGCGGAGATCTTTTTCAGCAGAAGGGGGGTTCTCTTCGAGAAGGGATGGACGCGCAGAAGATGGATTGCCTGAGATGGCCTCTGGTATGAGGCTGCTAAATGAACAGTTTACTGATTCCGCAAAGAATCTTTTTCTTTCTTCGCGGTATTGATTTGTGGGACGGGTACGTGCCTCCGGTGAAAAGTACGTGCAATATTACCGCCTCAGTCTCCTGACTTGCTGACCCCCTCTCTTTTTTCGCGCATTCCAACATGGCCCTGGAGATCGAAGCGAGAAGTCGTGTATTTTCGGTTGGTTGATTCTTGCTTGAATTAATAAAAGCTTCTAATGCCTGAAGTAATTCAGATATGCAGCCAGTAGCAAAATTTGCATCAAGTTCTCTGGCATAATATGCAGTAAACTGCTATTACTATTAATATTAGTAATAAGGAAATGAATGTAGTGGAAATAAGCGATGTATTTTAAGTTGGTTGATTACTTCTTGTATTAATAAAAGCGTCTAATGTCTTAAATATAAAGGCAGTAGCAAAGTATATATCGTTCTCTTATATAATAAACAGTGAAATAGTATTAATATTAATATTAATAATAAGGGCATTTTTAGCAATATCATATGGAGCTTTTTGTGCTTAGTTTCGTGGAGAGGGGAGCTGTGTATTAGTTTTATCCGTCTACTTATCTTTGATCTTCTCCTTTACCAATACCAATCAGTAGGTGTTGTGTTCAGCTTCACACTACTAAGAACTTTCTCTTTAAAGATATCGTGCTCACGAATACACGGAAGATCTCAACGATTGTTCTGTAAGGATTGTAAGGGTAGCATTCCTCAAATTTGTATTATTTGCAATCGTATTAACAAATCAGTCAATAGATTGGCATATTTCCAAAAAAACACCTCATTGTTATTATTTCGAGCTCAGAAACCTCTAAAAGGCACTGATTCATCATGGAAAGTAATCGCAAAAAGTAAAAGGGAACTCAAAAACGAACGGACAATAAGGAATTCGCACTAAATGTATCAAGGATAAAAGTCAAAAATGAAATAGAAAGCATCCTTTTTGAACTTCACAACTAGTACAATATTTTTTTTGTCAGTACATTTTTTTTTCATTTAAAATCCAATAGTGGAATAAAGGATCAACTTATACTGGAAAAAAGAATCAGAAACAACAGAACACACGAAACCGAAGTGTAACATTACTGTCTGTGGTTAATTTTAAAATAATATAAAACACTGATAATACAGAAATTCAGAAAATTTGAAAGATTACATTCATATACAATATATATATATAAATTTATTACCGCTTCTTCCCCGTGATCTGGGCGTTCTGGGTTCGAGTCCCGGTTCGTACATGGTTGTTCTGTGTTCTATCTATAAAATGTGTGAATGTGCTTCCTCCCCCCCTTGTAAAAAAGGTCCTGTGCAAACGAATGAAATGCGTGAGTAGCAAAAGTCTTACTCTTGGTCCTTGTTGTTGTTGCTATAAAACAAAAGACGCACCCTCGGCTTAAAAACCTCAGAGAGCTTGTCCATGGCAAGTGCCATAAGAAACAACAACATATATTAATTTGTTATACTATATTTGTTTGAATATGAATATTTTCATTTCTCTTCTATGACGCATATAAAGAAAAAGTATTATAACAGTAAACAGACCATACCATGAGAATTTTCTAAATTCTATATATGATATTTTTTTTGTTCCGCACAAATTTTTTTTTATTATATCTGCTAATTTTTAGCTAACAAAAGCAATGAAATTTATATATGAACCTTAAACAAAACTGTATTATATGTGATAGCAAGAAATTATTCGTATTTTTGACTATGCCAAAGAAGGGAATATATGTATTGAAATATTGCTAGCTTGCTCATTCATCGTCAGTATTATAGATGAATATCAAATTTCAGACTACATTCATCATAAAGTTGACTGTCTGTCAGTACGGATACTGGTGTTTATGTGAACGTTAAAAGCAAAGTGAACAATAAACTGTGTGTGAGTTTTAATGTTGAAATTTACACCTGTAACAGGACAACTTTTCCAGCTCGCCCCCTAGCGGCCACTTCCCAAAACTTCAGTCATGGAGTAAACATGATGTTTTCCCCCGATTATTATATTTTTAACTAATTGTTTGTATTAATCGTATGTCAGTGTACTGTAATTTGTGTGTTATGTCCTTTAATGTTTATTAAAAAGATTTAAGTAAATTTAGCTTCTTTCTTTAAGAGTTCTGTTTTTCCCTAGCAGGAATAGTATTTGGCGCCCAACGGTAACTCGTTTTGTTCACGGCTACAAAAAATGGCTCCCCAACGCGCGGCCCGATCGTTTTTCA
>JAOUZG010002851.1:7804603-7815391 GCA_026289955.1 Argiope argentata | reverse complement strand
TTGAATTGTGAATGAGTACTGAAGAATTATTACAAATATTATTTATGCTTTGTTTAATATCGTATTCATAAGCAATTTATAAGAGGAAAAAAATATTTTTTCCTACAATTAATTTTTTAGTTTACTTTTATGAAATTCTATATCGTATCAACGTCAATCCTGATGTATATAAAATTATGAATATTTGTTGTTGAAGAGTTAGTATAAATAGCATTGATGCTTATTTAAAAGCGTTTATAAAAGTAGAAAGAACCAGTGTTTTCATTAAATATTTCCGACCGGAAGTGGCTGGTGAAATTATTTCTGCTTTCTCTCTCTCTCTTCTTTCACGAGCAAATGAATTCTTAAGTAGATTAAAACTTTGAAAGTGTTCACTGGAAATAAAAAGCATTCTTTTAATTTGTGAATTGAGTATACCAGTCATATTAAATTAAAACTAATCATATATGTTCAAAGAAGTGTTGCTGAGTTTTGTTTTTAGAAGAAAAATACTAATACATATTCAGTTATTGTGTAATTTTATTTTTGATTATATGTGTTTTCGGAGGGATTTCTAACATTTTGAATAGAAGAGTTTTATTTCTTTTTTATTTCAAATATTTCATTGTTGTATTTTATTGCATAAATATAGCGTTTTAATATTATTTCTGCATGGTATTATTATGTCATTTATAACTTTAGTGCAAGAAATATGAAACTTAGTTGAAATCTTATTTAAATACAGGCAAATTTCATTACTTTCTAAATGATAAAACTTGAAATTGCATTCTCATTTTATTGTAGTAAATTATAAGTTCTAACTTTTCCTTGATATTCAGTGAAAACTTTTAATTATATTTTGTCTTGTCAAATGAATGCTTATATACATATTTTTTTTAATTCTATAAAGTATTTGAGATCATTTTTTTCTTGCAATTGATTCACGATAGGAAGTAAAAATTTGTTTAAGTGTAAATAAATTTTTGTACTGAGAGTAAATAGATAAATTTTTGCTTATCAATTATACTTTTGCAATTGACTGCACTGCAAAAGAACTTATGATAATTTAAGGCATTTGGTTGCCTCCAGATAAGAACTCATTTATACTCCTTCTCTGGTTCCACTTTGATTCATTCACACCATGGCTTTCCTGGCTCAGTGCACAATAGATGATCTAAAAGCTCTAGCAATGGATCTTGGAATCGAAGTGAGAAGCGATATGACGTTCTTAAGAATAAAAGACCTCATTACTAAAAGTACATCATATGATACTAATTTCTGTAAAACTCGTCTTGCTTTTATACAAAAGAAAGCAGAAGAGGAAAAAGCTGTCGAAGCTCAACGCGTCGAAAGGGAACGTGCTTTTGAGTTAGAAAAATTGAAAATTCAACTTGAAATGCAAACAATTTCTCAAAAGGAGACAGTTCTAGAAACTGATCAGCATAGAATGGATATTACAAAAGTTGTCCCAAGATTTAACCCAAAAGAAGATGAAATAGGGCTCTATTTGACAATATTTGAACGTCAATTAAGATTCTTAAGCATTCCAGAATCAAAATGGATTCCTTATTTGATAAACTCATTGCCTATTGAAATAGCACAGCTTATTGCGAGAGAAGACGAGGAAGATTCACAAAATTACCGTAAAGTTAAAGAAATGCTTCTTAAACGATACCGATTAACTGCGGATCGTTTCCGACAATTATTTTCTCAACATAAGAAGAGCCCAGATACAACTTGGAGAGATTTCTACTTTGAAATATCAGCATATTTTGAGGGTTGGATCACAGAACTTAACATTAAAGACTTTGAACAGCTTAAAAGTCTAAACATTAGCGACCAAATTAAGAAAAAAGCCCCACCTGATCTTAAGGAACATTTTCTTGATTCATGGGCCAATTGGAACCAGCCTTTAGAACTAGCAGAGAAATTGGATTCCTATGAAAATAACCGCCAAGGTTCTAAGAAACTGTCAACTTCACATAACAAACAAAATTTTAGAAGTGACTTCGCAGTAACAGAGAGAAGGTCTAAGTTCCCTACCATATCAAGAGAAGACAAACAGGAAAAGACAGCGAGAAATGTATTCTCCAGGAAGACAAACTCTATCCCTGAAAGAAGAGCTGTCCAATGTTATGGATGTGGAACACCGGGTTATATACAATCTAAGTGTCCTACCTGCTCAGCTTCTAAAAGTGAAGTTAAAGCGTCTGTAAACAGAATGGATTTATTTACTCTTGAATCTGTAATATCGCCTAAGAGTTTGATTGTTCTCAAAATTTGTGGAGTAGAATCTGCTGTATGTGCCGATACTGGTGCATCTCACTCTATTGCTGGAGAAAAGTTGTTCCATATGCTACAAAGCAAAAAAGTAAAATTTGAATCCAAGACGTTTTCTTTGACACTCGCTGATGGAACACAGAGAAACGTAGCTGCCTTGACTGCGATTGTAAATCTTGAGGTCGAAGGTAAGGTGATACCGACAGAATTAATTGTTTTACCGGAAGCAAAGGGAAACAGAACACTCCTAGGGACAGATTTTCTCCAGTCTGCTGGAATTGTTCTTGATGTTCCCAATGGTAAATGGCATTTTTGTGAAAAACCTCAGATCCAGTATTCTTTTTACAAGGTACCTCCCAACAATGAAAATTGCTTTGTTGCCGAATCAAAAGAAAAGATTCCTGAACTGTCCAGTTCCAGTCAAGCTCCCGAAACTTCGTCTAATATAAATCTTCGAAGTGACGAGGGTAGGCATCTAACAAAAGAACAACGTGACCAGTTAAACAGCGTACTACAAGAGTACAAGAGTTGCTTCGAACCAGGGGGAGAACCAACGCCGTTTTGTGAACACCGTATAAATACTGGAAATAATCCACCGGTTGCAGAACCACCTTATCGCATGAATCCTGCGAAAAAGGAATTGCTAAAAAAAGAATTGGACACTCTCTTGTCTGACGGTATAATTGAAGAATGTGAATCCCCGTATGCCAGCCCTGTCGTACTGGTTTCTAAACCTAATGGTAGTATGAGACTTTGTGTGGACTTTCGCAAACTTAACGCTATTACTGTTGCGGACACGTATCCCCTACCACGCATGGACGATTTGCTCACAGAAGCTAAGTCAACCACTTATATGTCAACTATGGATCTCAAATCGGGATATCATCAAATAAAAGTGCATGAAGCTGATCAAGACAAAACAGCTTTCATTTGCCCATTTGGAACGTACAAATATTTGCGCATGCCTTTTGGACTACGAAATGCCCCTGCAACATTTCAACGCCTGATTGACAAATTTATAACAGGTCTAAAGAATGTTTTTGCTCTATCTTATTTAGATGACATTATTATTTTATCAGAGACTTTTGATAAACATCTGAGCGACTTACGAGCTGCTCTTGAAAGACTTTCTTTGTTTAAACTACATGCGAACAGAGAAAAATGCCATTTCGCTTGTGATCGCGTAAAACATTTAGGTCACTGGATAACATCAAATGGAATAGAAGTTGATCAGGAGAAAGTATCCTCTATTCAAAGAATTCCTGTTCCAACTAATGTGAAAGAAGTCCAGTCCTTCTTGCAAACTTGCTCATGGTTTAGAAGATATGTCCCAAACTTCGCAAATATTGCAAGGCCTCTTAGCAATCTTACTAAAAAGAACGTACAATGGATTTGGGGTCCTGAACAACAAGAAGCATTTGAAACCTTGAAGAAAAGATTAATGACACCTCCCGTGTTAAAACAACCAGATGGATCAAAGCCATTTCGTATCCGAACAGATGCTAGCAGTTATGCTCTTGGAGCTGTCCTTACCCAAGGAGAAGGTCCAGAGGAGCATGTTATTGAATATGCCAGTCGCCTTCTTATTCCAGCGGAGCAGAATTATTCAACTACAGAAAGAGAAGCACTAGCAGTAGTTTGGGCTCTTGAGAAATTTCGTGGCTATGTCGAAAACCAAGAAATTATAATAACAACTGACCACCAGCCTTTAAAATGGCTTATGAGCATCAAGTCGCCATCAGGTCGTTTGGCAAGATGGGCACTTCAGATCCAATCTTTTAATCCCAAAATCGAATATACGCCTGGTAAGTCAAATGTCCTTGCAGACATGTTGTCTAGGCCTACTAACTTAAATGAAGATGTCCCTTGTGACGTATTTGCAGTATCAGTTGATTTCCCAGTAAGAGGGCCAAGAGACATCCGAGAAGAACAGTTGAAAGACGAAGAATTAAAGAAGATAATTGACTGTTTTGAAAGTAGTTCAAAAAATGAGAATTTTGCTAACTGGACAAGCCGAGGTTATTTAATGAACCAAGGTATTCTGTATCGCTATTCACCCGAAGTAGAAACAGAAGAAGCACAACTCGTAGTTCCTGTTCAGGAAAGAGAGAGAGTTTTGCAAGAGTACCATGATGCTCCAACAGCTGGACACTATGGGGCAGAAGGGACTTACAATAAAGTTGCCTGCCGATACTATTTTCCAGGAATGCGGAAATATATTGCGGAATATGTTAGAAATTGTCCGGACTGTAATCGTTATAAACCGAGTAATCAAAAGCCAACCGGTCTTCTGAGAACTCCAGTATATGCACAGAGATTTGAAACTCTCGCTATTGATTTGTTTGGTCCTCTTCCTGAGACCTCAACTGGTAAGAAGTGGATTTTTCTCGTAGAAGATACCAGTACAAAATGGGTGGAGTTGTTTGCTCTTAAAGAAGCAACATCAGTAAACTGCGCAAAAACCTTAGTCGAAGAAGTATTCCTAAGATTTGGACTTCCACGTAGACTTATCAGTGATAATGGTTCACAATTTGTCAGTGCTGTAATGCAACAAACTTGCAATTTTCTTGGCATCAAGCAAGACCTTATTCCTCTGTATCATCCCCAATCCAACCCATCCGAACGTAAAAATAGAGATCTCAAACCCCGACTTGCCATACTAGTCAGAGATGAACACGACACTTGGGATGAAAAACTACCAATGATTCGCTTCGCACTAAACACTGCAAAATGTGAAACAACCGATCACACAGCAGCTTATTTGCAATTTGGTAGAGAATTAAGAACAACTGATGATGTCACACACGACTTAAGAGCCCTGATTGACAATGATAATTTCGTAGCTGAGATAACCCCATATCTCAAACGGTTTGCTCGTTTAACTGCAGAGATTAAAGATCACGTCGAGCAAAAGCAAGACAAGCGTAAAGCTTATTACGATCGTCGACGACAAGTTTTCCACATGCCAGGTGATTTAGTATGGGTGACATTGCATCCTGTTAGCAAGTCACAAAATAAGAAAAGTCGCAAATTTATGCCCAAGCGAGAAGGACCTTATTTAGTGGTTACTAATCGTTCACCTACTACGTATGACATTGCTGACCCAGCAAAGCCAAATGAAGTCCTTGGGACTTACCACAGCTCAGCCTTACGAGCTTATGAACTTCCAGTTGCTAGAGACAGTGGAACTGTAGTACCACTCCGGAGACGTGGCAGACCAAAGAAGTTATGTGCTGACTCTTCGCCGAGACGTCGTGCGAGCCAGAGGGGGAGTCTGTAACAGGACAACTTTTCCAGCTCGCCCCCTAGCGGCCACTTCCCAAAACTTCAGTCTGTGTTCTGGAGTCATGGAGTAAGCATGATGTTTTCCCCTGATTATTATATTTTTAACTAATTGTTTGTATTAATCGTATGTCAGTGTACTGTAATTTGTGTGTTATGTCCTTTAATGTTTATTAAAAAGATTTAAGTAAATTTAGCTTCTTTCTTTAAGAGTTCTGTTTTTCCCTAGCAGGAATAGTATTTGGCGCCCAACGGTAACTCGTTTTGTTCACGGCTACACACCAAAATTTTAGAAAAGGATCAAATTTGAATTTAATCGTCCAACCAAAAGAGTTATTGCTCCATGTGGCATATTCAATTACGAAGCTAAACACAAGTCATAAACATATTTCGTCATATTATAAAAGTATACAAAAAAAAATGATGGACTATTCCCATAGGTTTCATAAAAAGAATGCCCACAAAATAAAGTTCTATCTCATTTTTAACTTCTACTATTAGTTCACACTTTTCCCATATATATTTTTATATCTTGTTCAAATCTTCAATCGTTAATAAAATACTGTTTATTCATTTCCTCGTGTTTGAATACATTTCTTAAAACTTTTAGGGGATGACACTCGATGTTAATATATATTTTTTTCAAACATTAATTCATTTATTAAATTTATTTAACTTTTAATATTTTAAATATAGTTTCCGCAGTTTGTAATGAAGATTACAATCGATAGGGAAAGGCTCAATCGGTAAAAAGCGAGGATATCAGTATTTTTCACGTGAAGATGAAGAATACGAGTTCAATTCTTGTGAAAGTCAATCATTTTTAAAATAATTTTTTGAAAATTTTTGCTTTAAGTATACTTTTTATTAAAACTATTTTCGAGAGTGAGATAGCAGTTATGGCTTAGGGGTTAAAATGAAGAATTTTTCTGAAAAAATAAAATTGAAGATGTTTTAAGCTTTTGGTTCAATTCCGATTTTTCTCCTTAAAATCTTTGTCATCCATTGTTGGTCATTTCTCCTACCTCACTTTGAGATTGAGCTACGTGTCGAGAAGGAGAAAGGAAAATTAGTAGGAAATTCGCTTTCTACATTGCCACATAATATTGCGGTTCTGTCATATCTATATACATATTTATATTAATTATAATTATTTAATAAAAAGTAACTAAAATTAACAATTCTCTTTTTTGTCTAAGTAGGAAGTGACTTTATATTTTTTTATATTATTTATATACATTCAAAATATCAGAGATACTCATTTATACGTTTGTGTAATTTTATTGATATTGTATTGACAGAGCACATCAAACTCTTTTGTGAAAGAGTATCGAGAACTTTTGTGAATGAGTGTTTGATATTTTGTTTGAATAAAAATATGATAAACTGTTTGTGTTAGCTCAACTTAAGATGAGGGAAGTCGATATAAGCCGTCGACTTCACTAAATATGAGATGAAAAATAGACATAGACATTATCTTAAGCTGAAGGATTAAAAAGAAAGAAATATTTGTGCAAGTTTATCGCATCTAACAGGCTCGTCACAATCAAGCACACAAGCAAGCCTTTCAATCTGATCGTTCAGATGATCTTTCCGAAAGATAAACAAGTTTATCGATGCATCAGAAATCTTGTCATAATCCCTTTTGAGATTGCATATCGTAGAAGTACATCAAGAAGCAAACAAACAATTCTCGATGATTATTCAGAAGAATGAATGCATTTCCCTTTTGAACTTTCTTCTAAAATATTCTTCTTAGAGGAAGCGTATAAATAGGTATTCAATGTCATCTTTTAATCCCTCTCTTATTTTGAAAGTTTGTGCACTAATTCTATATTGATATATATATCGTCAATAATATTCAAAAATATAACGAAATGAAAGAAGAAAATATCTGCACGCTTTTCTTGCATTAAAAATTTTTATGTGTGTCTTTATGTCTGTCTAACTTTTGATTAAATATATAAAATGCAGAAGGCATTTTCCTTAAACGCAAATTTGGCGTGCAATATACAATTACAAAATAAAAGGTTTTGTTTACAAATGCTTGTCACCAGGCATTTGAATAAAAGTCAAATATAATGTTCCAAAAATCTTCATAAAGATCAAAATGTTATACAAATCACGATCAAAGTCTGATGTGTGGACAAAAAATGATGTTGTCTCCGATACGATGATACTTTCTCCAGAGAAAACTTGAACGTGTACCCAATTTATAAAAACGAGTTTATGTCCTGTAATCTTTTTAACTGTCGCATAATTATATATTTTAAGCACCCATAGTTATTTATGGGTGTTTAATTAGATATCTCTCCCAAAGGCGGCAACAAGTAAGCCGATCCGTGATATATTTATCGTTAAATTTACGAGGATTGGAATAAGTTCTGCTGTTTTTTTTTTTCTTTCTCTAATACAAATCATTACATTGCCTTCTTGTTCTAGATATAAAACAATTTACTTGTATTTGCTTTTTAAAACTAAAATTAATGCCCATATATCAATCTAATAATACTTTTGTTTATGTCTTTTACCATGATTTTTAACTTATTCTTACTTCTTTTTATATTAAATATGAGACAAGAATCCACTGTTATCTTCAATGATTATGGTCTCGAAATTTTTTTGAGTGTCAACTTTTAAAATCCACTCTATATTTGAAAAAAAAATTAGAATTATCTCTCTTTTTTTTTGTAAAAAACACGCGTTAAATTTTAACAATCTGTGTTACTACATTATTGATTTAAAGTGTTTACATTCGTACGGAAAAAAAAACTTGAAAACAGGAAAAGCTTTAAAAAGTTTTTTACTGAAATTAAATATTAATTTAAAATAACTGTGTAAAGATTCTAAGTGACTTATCCTGTTTTGAAATGTATCTTAACGTATCTTATATCTAACGTATATATAAACGTATCTTATATCTAACGTATATATAAACGTATCTTGCATCTAACGTATATATAAACGTATCTTGTATCTAACGTATATATAAACGTATCTTGTACCTAACGAATATATAAACTTATCTTATATCTAAACGTATCTTGATTTTTTGTGTTTTGGAGTTAACATAAAAATGAAAAGATAGACACTTTTTTTGTATATGGATTTGGTCAAATTTTATTTCATGTATCTGATTCGTAAAACGTGTTTCCTCCTAATGTATCTGATATGCAAAACGTATTCTATGCGAAAAAGGACGCGTCACTGAATTTCAAAGGTACAGCCATTGTAATGGGTTAACTATTCAAAGAGTTTTACCAACAAACAGAAAATATAAAACAACCCAATCAATCTGATATCATCAGCGATTCTCGCAACATATCTATGTATTCCGATGAACTTTCAAATTCAAGAAGACAAATGGAAAAATTTTATGCAATTTTTTATGTATTGCACATTTATTTGAATATGCATATATAAAAACATAAGTAATGATTTCCGCTATGAAATTCGACGTCTTAGCTCCATAAAATTCTGTGCATTTCATATTCTATCGTCCACAATATTATTCATTCGAAACAAAAACACTGTTTCTTTGGGGGTGAAGGGGGTAAATTACCTTTAAATGTTTGTAGTATGTAATTAAATAAATTTTTATTATATAAATACTTATTCTTTCAAAAGGACTGAAACAAGTAATATAAAAAAATTTAAAGTCAATTCCTTCGAAGGCCAGCAAAGAAAAATTTTATTTGAGTTACTTTTTATTAAATAAGTTCAATTAATATAAACAATTTAACAAAAAAAATCACTGATTTTCCCAAGAATCGAACTCGCATTCTTAAATTCACGCGAAAAACACAGAAATCCTCGCATTTTACCCATCGAGATACTGCCTGTTGATTTCAATTTTCATTGCAAACTGTTAAAACTCTTTTTAAAATATTAAAAATTAAATAAATTTAATGAATGAATTAATGCTTGAAAAAACTGTTTTAACATCGAGTGTCTTCCATTACAAATCTAAACAAAATGTATTTGAACTTGAGTGGATAAATTTATTAGCGATTGAAAATTTGAACAAGATATATATATAGGTATGTAGGGAGAATGTGATCTAATAGTAGGAATTGGAAGGTATATTTATGTACATATCTTTTTTTTTTTTTTTTTTTTTTTTTTGTATTTTAACGTTGCAATGAGGAAATTTTGTGCTTTGATATTTTTTTTTATCTGAATGTTAGATATGTAAATTGTTTTGCTTGCATTTTGTGTGGTGTCTCCTTCTGATCTTTTCTTACTATGATAATGTTTACAGGTTGGTAAATTATTCACAAGTTATAATACTTGTTGTATAAATACATAAATAAAAATCTATAAAACGGTCCGTATATATAGAGAAAATCATTTGACCTAAATTATCAAATTTTGCAAGTAGTTATTCCTTTGATAGTAAATGCTATGTTAACTAAGAAAATGTTTTTTGCATTGTTAACATAGAAAAAAAAATTATTGATACAAAAAGTTTACTTTAGAATTCAAAAAATTAACTTTCCAATAATACCATTTTTTGTATAAATTTTTATAATTTTTAAAAATTTTAAAGAATATTTTGAATTCTTTTTTACACAATTTCTCATCACTTACTATAAGTTATTAGTTTTATACTCACATATATTAGTATATTTTTTATGCCTTATCATCACTACAATAAATTAAGAGTAAAATTTTAAACTGAAACTGGGATAGATGAATCAAGCCTAAGTACTACCACGCTACTATTTAGCGACTGACATTTGGAAGATCACTTTCGAATTTTATTACTATTTCCCTCTACTTAGGAGGGAAAGCCGTTATTATTATGTTTATTTTTAACCTACTTCTAGCTTAGTTTTTTTTTTTAATTCAGAAACACAATAATAATAATCCAAGCACCATTTATTTCCTATAGTTTCGTATTTATTTTATATTATTTCGTTGTGCACTTGCTTCTAAGAATATTGTCAGTATTTCAGTACTTCAACAGTTGCTATTAACCATGCTATGTCAACTATTTACAGAAAGAGAAATCTACTGGGAATAACCACCAGTGAATGTCAATGTAGATGCTGAGAATGTGATCATTTCACCATTTTTTAAACTGCCGTCAAAATAGATTCACTCCTCATTCATAACTCAGATATATCAAATCTCTGATAGCGATTGAAATCAATCAATTTTAAAAAGTTTTATTAATGAATTTTTAGTACAGAAAATCTGATATTTAGGGGTTAGATGCAATGTAGTATAATATAATAATCAGAG
>JAOUZG010002851.1:7792404-7804503 GCA_026289955.1 Argiope argentata | reverse complement strand
AATATAATAGTAATAAATCACCGATAAATCATTATTAAAATTAATTAACACAACAATTACACTCATAATACATGTGTAATGAGAATATGGTGCATTATTTAAGCAATCGTAATTCAAAGTAATTATTATTTCTTTTATTAACAGTTTTGGTTATATTAATTCAAAATATTTGTACGTATACATTGTGAGGACAACCTGTGGACATAATGGTAAGTTGGAATTCTTACTTAATTTAGATTATACATTTTTTTTTTATTCACTAAAGCATTATTTGATTAATTATTCACTGAAGCATGTTTTGATTAATTCTTCACTAAAGCATTTTTGATTAATTATTCACTAAAACATATTTTGATTAATTATTCACCAAAGCTTTATTTGATTAATTATTCTCTATAGCATAATTTTAACTCTTAATGATAGACGTTTGATATTTTCGGTTGAATAAAAAACAATAATTAAGTAAATATGAATACTCATTTCAAATAAAATTTTGTAGAGCAATACTATTTATGATATTGTATAGAAATACTACCTATGATATTGTAGAGCAATACTATTTATGATATTGCATAGAAATACTATCTATGATATTGTAGAGCAATACTATTTATGATATTGTATAGAAATACTATCTATGATATTGTAGAGCAATACTATTTATGATATCGTATAGAAATACTATCTATGATATTGTAGAGCAGTACTATCTATAATATTGCAGAGCAATACTATCTATGATATTATAGAGCAATATTATTTATGTATTGTCATACTATCTATGATATTGTAGAGCAATATTATTTTTGTATTGCAATACTCTCTATGATATTGTAGAGCATTACTAACTATGATTGTAAAGCAATAATATATATGTATTGCAATTCTATCTATGATATTGTAGAGTAATACTATCTACGCTACTCTGTGCATTGTAGAGAAGGAAGTGAAACAACAGAGAAATTTTTAATTATTATTTCATTACATTGCGGAAGGAATGAGTGCGATCTCATTAACAAATAAGTCTGCGCATAGAAGCATTTAACAGTAATCTATAGTACTTTGTGTCGAAAAGTAGCTTTATTTTATTTTTCTGCCAAAACGATATACAGTGGGTCTGACAAACGATTTTAACGTATCTCTTTTGATTTAAGCCTGAATCGACTCTGTCGCAATTTCTGTCAAATATTGCTGCTGTTAATAAACAATATTGAGAATCAGTAAGAGCATTTTCTCACTGATTTATGCATTATACTGACAGTATAATGCGTTTCGAGTTTAACTTTGAAGTAAACAGAATTTATATCTAGGATATTTCACCGGCAAAAAATTAGTTCTAAAATTAGATATGAATTGGCGATTGGGGGAAATCAAGTACGGAATTTCAGTTATTCAGCTTACTGCATTTTTATACCATATTATACCATATATTACCATATTTATATGCTTCCAACTAAACCCATCATCCAACAGTTCGCCGATCATCGGATTTCACTCAAAAAAATATTTGGATTATAATGGTAAAATTATAAACTAATTTCCATCTATCTAAATTGTTATGCTTTTCCAACTCATTATGTTTGCACAAATTGGACAGACAGACTGCCGTCTTATTGATTGACTTCTATTGATTCAAAAGTTCAGACAAATCTACCATTTCAATATTGTTATTGTTTCCAATGCCACTTACCATGCAGTCAGCGATTTTAAGCCGAGGGCGCGTTTCTGGTTTTTTTTAGCAGCGCCAACAAGGTCCAAGAGTACGTCTTGGCTACTCACGTATCACGTTCAATTGCACAATCCGTTTTCACAGAGAAGCACTTTCATACATCTCACAAATAGAACAGATGAAGAACAACCAACCCCGAATCGAGAATCGAATACAGGACACTTAAATCACTGGCTACCTCTATGCCAGGACACTGGCACAATTTGAGTATAAAAGCAATAAATCATACTCACTCTTATAATTAGCTGTATTTCTGAAGTATAGAAATCATAAGCAAAATAATAATAATAATAATAATTCTTTTAAAAATAATCTTTTTTTCGACCCAAAAAAGTTTTTCAAAAACTGAAGTTCTACATAACCTCTAGCTCAGATTATTCGTCAGTTGCAGCTCACTTTGAATATTAGAGTTAGTGTAATACTAGAAAATAAAAGAATTACAGCACAAAAATAACTAATATTAGAACTAAATGGTATTCATAAGATAGCCATGTAAAAGAGAAACAAGTCTCTCTCTCTCTCTTTCTCTTGACCCCCACCCAATCGCTTGTTACTGTACTGTGCGATCCTCACAGAACGTTAAGCGAAGGCCAAAAATTGCGTATGTAAATCGTCTTCAAAACCTGACTCGAGGGAAAACAGTAGCTCTGAGCACAATATAATAAAAGGCAGAAAAAGCAAAACAAAACAACGGTGAACAGTTGCGGTTGCAGGAGAATAATAATGGCGCATAAATAAATTTTTAAAAGAATCAAAAAGCCAAAAAGAAAAACGGGTACGGAGAGAGGAACAGCAGAAGAATGCACACGGCACAGGGATGAGTTGTGTGGCAGGATTCGCCAATAAATTTCGGCCGCTGTCGCGTATGCAAGCGACAGCAGATGGGGGAAAGAAAGCAGAGACCGAGAATGGCTGTCGAGGAAATGATTGATGCTGACTGTCCATCAATCAAAAGAAAGGCGGAGTCAAAGGGGCGGGATTATCCTTTGAGACTTGGAAAACGGCGTGGCTTCTGGCTCAAGTCCCGCCTTCGTGCAAGTTTCGCTGATAGGGTTTTTGTCCAGTGTCTCGATAGGGTGTCGCCCTTGAAATATTTTGGTATAAGATTGGTATATTTTTCAACCACTGAAAAAAAAGGGACCATTAACTGGAACTAATGATATCTCAGATTGCAAGGATATCATCAGTGATAATTGCAGCTGCGCAAGGCTTTTTTTTTAAAGTAAGAGATTAAAAGCTTTTGTGCGTGTCATTAAAAGAACACTGTTTCTCTTGTTCTCAAATGTTCCAAACACAAAGAGTACTTTGAAAACGTCTTTCAGCGCCCATTTAATGCAATTTTTAAAGCAGAAAAATGATTCAATTAATTTACATGCAAAGATGTTATCACTTATTTGAAATGTGTTTTATTTTTCTTTTATTCATGACAAAAATTAGTTAAAATAGACACCTACAATTCATAAAATAAAAGTGAATTATTGGAAATAATTAAATTTTGACTCTATACCCTTTATACTCATATTCTTGTATATATAGATATCCTCATAGGTATTTTATATTCTTGTATATGATGAATAGATATGGAATGTTTTACAGTAGTCAAAAAACTCAACTTTTCATGAAGTTTTCTGAATATTCACATATATTCGCGAATGTTCACATATATTTTGGTGAATATTCAAGTATATTTTATGGAATATTCACGTTTCAGAGCTTCCGAAATAAATTTTAAAATGTATTTTTAAAAGATCTATTTGTAAAAAGAGAGAGAGGGGGGGAGAGAGAAAGATTTAAAAAGAAAAGAGGTTGAAGAAAAATATTTGGTTCTTGGGTTTAAGATCAAAATTATAGATTTGTATCAAATTTTAAACGAAATTAAATAACTGATTTACTGTTCTGTTGGTCGATTCGCATGTGTGTGAAAGAAAGTAGTATATGCATGGATAAATTTCAGTAAACGATCTTATGGCCGAAACAAGTGATTCATGTCGAAATTTGGATCAAACCCTTCTAAAAGTAATATATATGTCGGTTTATTCTGTACCTTTTTAAAAACAAGCAACTCAAAGATATCTCAAGCTGAATAAAGGGAAATGTACAAAAATGAAACTGATAAATAGGTAATTTTCTAAGAAAAGGATTAAAATGAAATCTGCTATGTGTATTTCAATGTATCATGTCAGAACATCATTTCTTGAACGGCCAAGCACCACGTGCTCGTGCAAGTTAAATTATATTTTAATTCATTTTTTTAATTGTTTCATCGAATGAGTCACTTTAGTATTACAAATGATCCAAAAAAAATATTGCATTTGCTGTTTAAAAAAATATCACATATCCTATTGATTTCATTTCATATAGTCATGTGATCAAAATGACATTTTTCTGGGTTTTATTTGCTGTAGTCAACTTATTTTTTAAAAAATTCAGAGCTTTTGTAAATGCGATGGCAACGTGTTATTAAAATCTAGATTTTTTAAGATGCTCACGCAGTTACTATAATTTTAATTTTTTGCTTATGGATTGTTTTATTTTTCGCCTACGGATTTTTGTTGACGCCACAAGACTCATTTTAAAAATAACAGCATGTTCTGACATAATAATAAATGAAATTTAGTATTCTATTTAGACACTAAAATAGTATACCTGCATCAAATTAAATGCAATTGATCGAAGAGAGTATGCGTACTCATAATGCCCCATATTATTTAAGAATATGCAAAAGTTTTAACTTGAATGTTTTCACTGGTTTTTGTTAGTTATACGCCATTCTCAGCGGTTGATTTTGAATGAAGAATCACTGCTGTTTGGAATGGTTATAGTGGGCTGTAACACCAGCAACAAAATAAAAATGTTATTCGAAAATCGCCAAATAACGATAGATTCTAACTCTAAGAATACAAAGATTCATTTTGCATTATACGCGGATAATATTCATGTTGATGAAATGAGATCTCTTTCTCTTCTCTCTGTCGTTCTGTTACCGAAAGAACTCTTATTCAACTCTTTGCACATTTGAGTTTAGTTCTATTAATTTCCCTTTTAAAGTAACACTAATGCTATTTTGTTACTTTAAAAGGGAACCCTTTAATTTTGAACGGTGGTCAGATGATGAGCACGACACCTGAGCTGGACCCCTCTTTCCTCACCACACCAACGGGAGGACGTTTGACCCCGAAAGATTTGAGGCGAGACGCACCGGATCCGCTTACATGGCGATTCTCCAATGTAATGTCTCGATTCTCCAATGTCCAATGTCTCGAATTTGGAATCCTCCTCCTCCATCCAAGCCAAGACCTTACCACCGGACATCTGCGACCCTTAATTCTGTGTAAAGACTTATAGTTGAATTCGGAGTGACTGGCATTTAGTAATTACATCAAAGGTCCTTCTCAATCATTTATCTCAATTGCAGAATATGTGCAGATGAACTCAGTGCACCTGCCCGGTTGCATCTCCGATTGTATATTTACAGAATACATGCATCTTTTTTAAGGGGAACACGCGAAATTTAATAGAGAAACATTGTTGTTCTACATCGACATTATATTTTTGACACATACATTTTAAAAATTGGATAATTTTATGCTAATATGAAAAAGAATTTTATTTATATTTTAATGTATGTTTTACTCTTTTTTTTTTATTCAGAGCAGTTGACATTTTTTTAAAAAAAATTTAATGAAAAGTTAAATTAGATACTGATTTTGAACTACCATATAAAGCATAAATTGAAGCAAGTAATAGCATATACGTTTATAGAATTAATTTAATTTGCTTAGAAATTTTTAGAATTCATTGTTATCTTCGATTAATGAAAGCGACAACAGTCAAGAAGTTACCTGTTTGCATTTGATAATTTTTATAATTTATTTAATTAGCATAAGTACTTATGGTTTAAAAAATCATTTACCAAAAAAGTTGGCATTTTTCAAAGTAATCATAAAAAACGTAATCATATTACAAATTCTACATGATTACTTTTAATCTTCTTTTAAATTGTGGTATCAAGGTTTACCAGAACTATTATTCATTCAATTTCTCAAGATATATTATAACTAGTATATGTGAAACATACTTTTACACTAAAAACATTGTATAAAAAATATTAAAATGCAAGTAAAATTTGGACCATAATTAAATCATTACAAATATCTATATTTTTTTAAAAATCAGAAACTCAAATTTGAAAACAGTTGAAAATTTACTTCCCTCTCCTCCCCTCCACTTTTAGTGAGCAAAAGTTTTAAACCCAAAAAGCTTGTACAGTAGATTAATTAATCTACCGTACAAACTTATAATTAAAGATAAAATAAAGAAAAAAAACCGTTATAAATTTATTTATAAATGTTACAAAACTTATAATTAAATTTAAAATTATCAAATGAAATTTTATAAATATATTTAAAAATATTCCATAGAACCAGCATTTTTATCTTATTGTGTTTTTGAAAGAAAAAAAAAAGGCAACATTTTTTTTTCTTAAAAAAAAGCATTAACGCCCTCAGAATCACTGTATTTAAGTATACTCAAAGAATTTAGTATCCGATACAAAAAATATTTGAATTGCGATTTCTAAATGATCAAATGACCAACATACTTATACAATCGGAAATAAAATAACCAATTAAGAACGTTCATAAATGCAAAAGGTACACTATTAAATTCACGATGATCAGCTA
Source organism: Argiope argentata (assembly GCA_026289955.1). Lineage (NCBI taxonomy): Eukaryota > Metazoa > Arthropoda > Arachnida > Araneae > Araneidae > Argiope > Argiope argentata. The sequence goes on along the minus strand of JAOUZG010002851.1, from coordinate 7,798,092 downwards.
TTGAATTTGGATGGTATAAGAGGGAAAATCAACTTTCTTTTGCAGAAGTTAATTCACTTAAATTGAAAAGCCCGAACTTAAAATTAGAATCGTGAATATTAGAATTACCCACTCTCTTCTCATTCTCCTACAATATTATCAAAACTGTCGGATTTCCCGTATTTTTGAAAAGCTCTTTCTTCCCCTTCCTCTTACAAAAGCAGTCAGAATTAATGAAATATTAATTCGAATTCCTATTTTTCTTTTTGGTGGCATGGTAGCATTGTTCTGGCTTTGATAAAGTAAAGAAATTCGACACCAAGCTCCACCATCCATTATTGAGAAAATTTCTCCCCGCTGGAAATCAGGAGATAGAAATATCTGGTCAAGTCTCGATATCTCATAATTCAAAATGCCGATGTTCTTACCCAAAATAATCCTCGAACAGTTTCGGAATAGGATAATAATCTAACAAAATATATCCTGTTTTCAAAAAATTCGTAATGCGTTATAACAAATGATTCGAATGTCACAAACAAATTTCCGTTTCACTGCAAAGCAATCCGGTATGAAAAGATTATAATGGACATATTAGTTATTGAGACAAAAGATGAATCAATGTTTTTTTTTTAAATTAATATTCCTTCTTGCTTTAAAATGCTATACTGTTTTGAAATTCTACTGTGTCCGTAGTAATTATAAAATGATTATTAGTATTATTTCTTTGGAAACTGGCCTTCAATGATACTAAAACAAAATAACTTTAAAAAATCATTTTTTAAACTTATAATTAAATGTGATATTAACGATTTCAAACGATACGACTTTCAAAAGTTGTATAATTATTGAATCTTAAATTTCTTATTGAGTGTTAATTTCGAATTTAATTATTCGAAATTGCTTGACGAATTTATCATATTTATTGCTATTAATTATATCATGTCATTAAATAAATCATAATAAGGGTATCAAGAAAAACCTACTTTTAATAAAAAAGTGGGAAAGGAATCTTTTATATTTATTCGTATTGTTAAACAATAAAGCTTAATACATCAAAAAAAACAAAAAAAACCTTTAAACTTTTCGGAACAAAACATCATCTAGATAGAATGCAATTACAGAAAAGATAATTCTGAATAATGCTAATAATGCTAATTAATGTAGAAATCAACATTATTAACTGAAGCATAACTGAGATATTATTAACTGAAGACAGTCTGAATAATATTACTTTAATAATACATTATATAACACAGAATGCCTTATATAATACAGAATGCATTATATAATACAGAATTAATAATACATCATATAATACAGAACATTCGTTAAATAGGTAATTTATAAACATTAGCAGCCAAAATGTTATATAATATAAAATTGTTTATATATATCATGCAAAAGAATAGTGGAAATACATTAAGAAGAACTCATTTTCACTTTAAAATGTCAATCTACTTTGCTGTGATTTAAAATTAATTAGAAATAAGTAAATTGGATTATAATCAATGACTTCTATCACTGATTATAAACATGTATCACAGAAAAATAATAAAAAATTGTGGCAAAGTTATTTGAATCGAAAGTATCAAATTATACTCCCTCTTCTTGAGACAATAAAAAAATAATGTAAACGAATTTTAAAAATGACAAATTTAGCTTTAATTAAATTTTAGTCACATTTTTATCATATGTGACTTCAGGAAATTTCATTTAACAGAATTAAATTTATCTAGGCATATATGAATAATCAGACTTATATTTTAAAAATTAATATTTATTTTATTAGAATAATAACGATAATTAATAGTATGTTGCCCCATTTCAGAAAATGGAGAACTATTTAAATGCTCTCCTTTTTTGTTTCTGACCTTAAATTTTGATTCTCCTTCGATGTACAAACTTGTATCACAACTTTTTCCGATAGAGATGATCAAAATAAGTGAAAAAAAAAAAGGTAGGAAAACAGTATCTTAAGGAGAGAAAAAACATTGATTGATATAATATTTAAAAGAAATAAGATGTGAAAACATTATTTAGAATACTAATTCTGGTATTGCACATGTTTTTATTGCGTATTATTTAAAAATGTATACATTATTTTTGTATTAGCTTTCAAAAGAAAAAAGAAAATGCTGTTAAAAAATGGAAGAATGAATGTCCAAATTCGGTATAGCTTAAATTCCATGCTACAAAAATTCAGATCAATTACCTAAGATATTCTGGATAATTTAATTTTCATTTTATAAACTAAATATGATTAACTACTAAGCTACTAAAGCTTTTAAAACGACATGCCATATCAAAGTTTAAGAAATGAAAAGTGGTCTTGAGTTTAGGGAATTATTTCATCAGTAAATATCGAGATATATTAGAAAAACGAAAAGCCTTTTTACCCGCTAGGAAGTTTTGTATATCAGTTCAAAAAAAAACCTGATAATATCAAAAAACAATTCGATATAATGTTTTGTTTAATATGTTTTATGTTCTGCATTTTATAAAATATTGAAAATGGTTTAGTAAAAAGTTTGTCAAAAAAAACGCTTTAAAAGAGAAATGCTGATATTTTAAATATTCGGTATCATTCCAAAGATAACACGAAACTAGTATTCATCTGTTATTACACTAAAAACCTTTAATTCATGTTTGTTTGTTTTTTGCACATGAAATATAAAAAGAAAAAAATATTATAAATGTTTTCAATTTTTTTATCACGTGAGAACATGATGCTGTTTTAGTTTTGAGGTTTTGATGTCAATGAAATTTACGCGCAAAAAATAATTTTGCTTGCTTTTACTAGTATTGCATTGTTAGTATGTATGCTTCTTTGACAGTAGACACGTTTTTAAAAGTTTGATCCACTTTTACCAGTATTATTATTATGCATCTTTGACAGCAGATGCATTTTCAAAAGGTTGACATAGAACTATGACATCGCAGCTGTTATTTCTTCTCAAAATCGGTTGAGTTCCAAAACTTTGTTTGCCAGATAGAAAAATTGAAAAGGAAAGTTTAAAAAAATTATCATTATATATAGGGAGAGTGGGATGGAGATCGATAGAGAAGGCTCTTGATTGTTTCAAACCAGTTTAAACTGGTTAATGACTTAAATTAATTAAGACGAATAATGACTAAAAAATAGTTATGCTCTGACATGATAACGTGAAATTTGTGATCATTGATTTCCTTTTTTAAACATTTATTTTGCTTCCTTCAGTTTTATGTTTTATCTTGAGTTAGTTATTTATTTTTATTTTTTTTTTGAATCTACACATTTCAGATTTCAAGGAAAGGGGGGGGAGATATTTTTGAAATTACATCTACATGCCGGGTCTACGAACGTGATAAATGGAAAAAGAAACTATAAACATGGAATTTGACGCTGGATTTCTTATGAAATTTGCAAATATCTGTTACATTGAGAACAAGATCCATCATCTGTACATTTACTCAAAATATCTGAATAAGATAGTTAAAAAACGTCATTATTTATATAAAGGAAATTAAGCAAGCATGTATTTATAATTAAAATTGCGGATCTATATCGGTTTTTGAATCTAGTCCGTCAACAGTAGTCCAACTAATAAACCATCATCTATGCGAATATAAATATAATAAACCCAAAACTCAAAACTCAGATAAATGAAATTTAATCTGCGATATTTCGCGTTATAAATATTACATATTATAGATACATATTTTAATTCATATTTTTGTCGAATTTTCTACCCAACTGTGAAAAGACAGGAAATAGAATCCGATTTTCAAGATATTTCATCTTTCTCTGTTATATTATGAAGCACGAAATACACCATATTGTGTTAGAATATTTAAAATTCGAAGAGGGAACCTAACTACTGGTTTTAGACGAATGACAATCGTGATATTGCTCGGAGATCACTTCAGGAAAAACACAATAAAGATCTTCATTACGCAAATATTTCTTTTTTTCCGGTTCAACCACATCCGTAATGAAGCAACAGAGAAAGCAGAAACTTTAGTGAAGTATTTTGATTCTTAAATAACGATCAGATTGCTAATTATGATTAATAGTTAAAATGTTATTCAAGAGTGAAGCACTGGAAGGCATGATAACCTCTGTAGTTACATCATCCGCTCTCTGATTTTTCCTTGTCTGAAACTTTAATACATGCAAATAGTTCGTGTACAGTAAAAAGAATCTATTATTCATTCGGAAAAGGAACTAATTGAGTAATATGTTTTCTTTTGTTCTAAGTATTTAACATCCCTTGGATGATTAAATTATGATTACTTTAATGTAAAAAAATTCTTTATTTAAAATGCTGAAATAATGAATAAATGAAATTTTAATCAGTTTTAGGCATACATTTCTCAAAAATTTATGAATAAAATAATGGGTCTTTAATCATATTTTTGACTACGTTAAGACTCAAACAAGTAATGTTAGTGAAAATTAGATTAATATTTTTTAAAGCTATTTTTGTCAGATTTCAAAATTCAAAACAAAATTTATCAAGAGACATAAACATTCTCAGCTAATTAATTAATAGTTTTGATTGCTCAATAAGATAATTAAATTTTAAAATTATAAATTTTTAATATAGCAGGGCTATGTTATTACCATATGAGAACATGATGATGTGTTTGGTTATGAGGTTTTGATGTCTCGGAAATTTACGGGCAAAAAATTAATTAATAAATAAACTTTACGATTTTCCCTCTGTTTGCTTCCTTTTTTCTTTAAGATTTGTTTTTACCCGCTTTTACCAGTATTGCATTATTATTATGTATGCTTCTTTGGAAGCAAGTGTATTTTTAAAAGGTTGACGTGCTTTTTCTAGTATTACTTTTTCAAACCAGTTAAAACTACTTAATGACTTATTAATTAAGTCAAATATTGACTTAAAAATAATAATATTCTCACATGACACTTGAAATTTGCGATCGTAGATTTCATTATATTTTTTCTTTGTTTATTTCCCCCCAGTCAATTTCAACTGTTCCAAAATTATTGAAACATTAAAAAAGATTACCCACTAAGACCAGAGTTTCATTTAGAGCAATGATTGTGAAGTAAGCGGAACGATTTGAATTTAAATACACGATGACATTCATCATTGATAAAAGGAAGAATAAATTCTAGATCGGGGCAGCATCGCTTCAATCATAAGTCCCGATGCTTAGTTTTATTTACTTCTGAATTTATATATTAAGGGCCATTTGTATTCGATTTCGATTTGATCGTTTCTGCAATTGCGCATTGAAGGGCGGCGGAAAAAGAACTCTCAGAATGCAACTGAGCTAAAAATAGATAAATATAACGAGATAATATAATAGATATACGGCTTCTAGGCATATTATTTTTAACATCCATGCGCAAAAGACATGAGAAAAAAGTAATTTCCAAAAAAAAAAAAAACTATTTGTGATATCATTAAATTCAGTCAAGTCCCCACTCCTCTTCCATACATATATATATATATCATTTGTATTTTGTCAAAATTTTAAGGTATCCCACTAGATTTTAAAAGTACTTTTTTCCCCAAAAATTTGAAACTTTTTTATGATCTGAAAATAAAGTCCAAACTTCGGAGATTCTAAAACAATTGTGTGTGTGTGCGTGTGTGTGTGTGTGTGTGTGTGTGTGTGCGCGCGTGTGTGTGTGTGTGTGTGTGTGTGCGTGTGTGTGTGTGTGTGTGTGTGTGTGTGTGTGTGTGTGTGTGTGTG
>JAOUZG010002851.1:7766974-7781244 GCA_026289955.1 Argiope argentata | reverse complement strand
ATATATATATAAATCATCATCTCTCGGAGATAAGAAATGTACCATTTTGAATAAACAAAAGCTGAATACATTTCGAAAACTAAGAAAGGTGATTTTCAATATTTTATTTTTATTTGACTGTGCACTCTTCGGCTGCTTTAATAAAACAAAATAGTTTTGACTTATTTACATACTTTGAATTTTCCAGAAAATATTCATTTTTCAGTTTATTCATTACATCAATATTGGATTTACTGTAAGCATTCTCAGCATCAAATATAATTATACACAAATTTGGATGTCGAATTAACCATGTGTCTTAAAAAATAAATAAAAACTTACAGATTTTTAAAAATATATATGATTAAACAAATAAATCTTCAGCATGTGTTGAAATGGGAGGCTAAATTACCCAAATAAATTAAAAGTCTGTGATTTCAGTGAATCAACTTAAGATGCGAGATCCGTCATTGAATCGGACGCCATAAAGTCATATGACTTCCCATTCCTGTGACAAACGTTTGAAGGCATCCCGCCTAATTCATATCGCACTATGAAAAAAGGTCCATTCATTTTGATGCACATGGGACAAATACATGCAATCAGCTTCACGTGATTCATGCCTGGAAAAAATACTTTTTATTCATCCGCTCAAATTCAAATATATATTTTTTAAACTTGTAGCGGGTAACACTCGATATTGATACAGTTTTTTTTTTCAAATATTAATTCATTCATGAATTTTTAATACTTTAAAGAGAATTTTAGCAGTTTGCATTGATAATCGAAATAAACAGGCAGTAGTTTCATCGGTAAAATGTGAAAATTTCAGTATTTTTCGAGTGAAGGTGAAGAATGCGAGTTCAGTTCTTACGAAAATCAATAAATTTTTGATAAATTATTTATATTAATTGTAATTGTTTAATACATAAAAGGTTTCCTTGTTAACCGAAGTAGGTATTGAATTAAGGGGACTCGGTACCAAAAAAATTTTTTTCCACAATTTTTGATAAAATTATTAACTTTTGTGATAGATAGATGTCAATTGTGTATAAAACGAAATTTCTAAAATATTTTTGAAATTCAAAAGTTACAAATTTAAATATTTTAATTTTTTTTAAAAAAATGAACCATTTTTAAAAAATGCTTCTTCTGCAATTTTCAAGATATTTTCCTCAAATCTTTTTGAGGGGGACCTCACAATGCATGTAACAAAAATAGGGATCCGTTTTTTGATATCTATATTAGTTTGTGAGAAAAAAAATGTTTTAAAAAATTTTGTGAAATTTTTTGGAAAATATCAGAATTTTTCACTTTGAACATTTTTAGAAAAAAATCTAATCAGAATTTTAACAAATCGATCCCTAATTCTATTAAGCATACATTTAAGAGTGATCAGAAAAAAATTCATGCACTTACAATAAGATGTGATTGACTTTTAGCATTTTGTAGCAGACAAAATTTTGAAAAAAGGCAAACTGAGAAAAACTGCTTTAAAGTTTTCAACACAATAAAATTATAATAAAAACAGCTCATATGAAGTTAGATGTTTTTCAGAACAATTATATGGCATTTGTAAGTGTTAAGATACAAATTTTATTAATATACATTGTTATCATATTTATAATGACAATTACCATATATAGGAATTATCCAAAAAAATTAAGAAAAAATTAATAAAATGATCACTTTGTTTAATTCAACAATTTTTTTAGTAAAAATGTTTATAAAATGATCTGCAATTATGTTTATCATATATGAAATACTATACAGTAACAATTCAAGGCCATTTAATTAAAATTTAAATGAATTCAGCCATTTTGAAGTAGGTAAAATTTCTAGACAATTCATGCCATAAAAAAACATATGTAAAAAATTTTTCACTATGAAATAGTTTATATAAATACATAATATTTTAAATAATATATTATCATTCAAACATAATTCTATAAAATTTTTGTGTTAATTTGAGACATATAGATGTAATAATCAAAGCATAATTAACATAAGCAGAAACGACATATTTGAAAATGACCAAAAAAAAATGTACAAAAAAATATATGAAAGGTAATACGGTGTATTATTATTTATAACAAGGGGATGGTATTTCCTTTTAATGCGAGGTATTTTCGAAACCAATTAAAAAGCAGGTAAGCAATAAATAAATTAAGTAGTCTTGAAAAAGACAGTTTTGCTTTCAAAGGGATTATAATATAACCAAAGGTAAATTCAATGAAAAACCTCAACGAAAGCGGTTAAACTATAAATAAACAAGGATTTACTGTTACTGTTTCAAACTTTGCCTCTTTTTATTTCATGGAAAAAAAGAGGGGCTTGGCTTGGCTGCTCGCACATGAAATATGTCTGATGTAAACACAGGAAATGGGCATGCCAGTTGATATCGCGTTATACAAAATAGTTCCATATCTCATCAAATACTTGTCGGATTGTCTTAAAATTTTCAGAATAACAAGTCAAAGGTTCAAGGAACATAATTCACTAAAAATCAGAAAATCGACATTTTCGTCGATTTTCCGAAATTTTGAGGTACCGAGTCCCCTTCATTTCTTTTTTATATTGTTTGCTCTTTATTTGTTTAGAAACATGGAAATTCATCAAAATCTTTAAGTCAAATTTTGAATATTTTAATTCTTTACCGTCAAGATCTTGTCAATTAAGTGAAATGTTCTCTAGCTTATGTTACGTTAAAGTTTTTTAAAAATTGAGGGAGAGTCGTATTCATATCGATTAGATATGAATATGATCTGAAGGTTACATAGAAGTTATAAAATGTAAATATCTTTTTAAATATTTTCGGTATTTAATAACTTAATAGTGAATTCTCGAACCTAATATAGTCCTTCTCTTCAGGAGGCGCAGACTCTCCGAGTAATTAAATAAGAAATCATCGATAAGTAAAGCTCACACTTCCCTGGAGAATAAAGAAACGATTTGGGATCGTGTTATTCTCATTCCGATGACGGAACATACCTATGGCATGAAAAGTTGGATCGTGAAATGACATTCTTAATTTCCATATTAATGCACGGCAATTGTTGTTTACGTAAACCTAAATGTCTAATCGTGCGGTAAATAGCTCCTGCTTGGCTGTTACGCCTTTTTAGTGCTTCGATGACGGCGAAAACTTGAGGCGTATTAGGACCCGAAGATCCACAAATAGCTTTGAATCGGATATTTACAAGTTGGTATAATCATTTGCATGTGGAGTCATGGTAAGTGGGCTTCCTTAAACTAATCTAACTATAGAACAAATTACTACATATCTCCTCCAATTTCGATAGAGATATTAATCTAACTTTTAAATTTTTAATAGATATCATGGAAAGGGTGCATATTACCTTTTACAGGAGATTCATATATGGTTATTTGGCATTTGAAGCATTGGTATTTCAAAATTTAGAAAGAACGCTCACAACTTCTCAGATTTAAATCTGAATATCTGAAGGTTTCATACACAAAAATCAAAAATCAAAAATTGCTTTCGCGATATTATAATATAAAAATTTGTATTAAACTGCGATATTGCTTAGAGATAAAATTAAATATGAAATATTGTGTATTAGATTTAAACTTAAAGAGTTTATAAAAATAGTGCCATTAGGAAGTAATTTTGAAAATTTTGGGCGTATCATATTGTTAGTTATATTTGATAATTTGTTTCGATTTTGTATATTATAAATAATTTTAGGTAATAACGATATGCATAAATTTTATGCTTTTAAATAATTTATAAAACGAAGAATAACACAAAATACCGGATTGAAATTTTTAATTACATTGTTATCTGAGAACACGAAAGTTTCTAATAAAATTATCTTTCATAAAAGGACATTTTTCAAACGATCATTTTTTCAAAGGAATCTGACATCTCATGAAAATTGAACATGAAAAATGTTTTAAATATTCATTGAGCGAATGATTTTTTCAATAAGGAAGAACATTGTATCTTAATTTCATGTCAAATATGCGAAAATTATCGCGCTGAATGTAATGTTAAAAATCTAATTTTTGCACCACTGAAGGATAAACAAAATGTTATTTTAATTTATTATTGTAAGTATTTAATGGTGATTTAAAAAGTGTAATAACATTTTGAATAAACAATTTAATATTTAAAATCAAAAAAAATTAATTCTTAAAATTTTTAAATTTTTTTCTTAAACTAATAGTTGATTTTCATAACAGAAAAATAAAGCCAATATGTTATACAATGTAATGGCACATTAATTTTATGATTTTGTGGTAAAATAAGATACGAATACACTGCTTATGGCTCATATTTTAGCATTAATTTATCAGAATCGTATATTTTTATAAGATATGAAAACAAGAAGGAATTTGAATTATATAATTTGAAAGATGTCGAAATAGAATATCATATCATTAGAATTATATAATTTAGTTTTGAAAAAATTTCGGCATATTCACTGGAGTGTTAAAGGGGTTGTCAGATCAAAATAAATCACAGTTTTAGAAACTGATAAAGTTAATGAATCTTTTATGCCTCTAGGAAATCATTAACTGTCCACCCCCAAAAACCGATTTAAAAAATAAAATAAATCTCCTTACAACTCCTTTTCCTCCCCAGTTTTTAAATAATCGATGAGAACGATATTTCAAACCGCTCAGAGCGTGACGACCACTGTATAATTACGCGAGAAACACTCATAAAGAAAACGGCTGGAATTGAAGAATTTTTCCGCACTACGAAAAAGAAGTTTTTTATCCTCTTCGAATTAGTATTCCGGTCGTCCGGTCGAGAAACAGAAGGGGAAGCCACGCCATTATGCTAATGAATTTTAAGAAATTCCAGGGTGTGGCGCTCGGAATGGCTGCTCTAAAGGGGGCGCGACTTTTCTGATAAGGATTTAAAGGTGGAAAAGGTTCCATCCCCAAACCCCTACTTTTCTCATAAGCGCTCTCGCTTCTGGAGAGCCCGAAAAACAGGCCGTGATTTATGAGGACTGCATAATGAGAGGAAGAAAGGGGCTACTGTACGGGGCTGGTGCCGGGGCTGTGAAAAATTATCGCCTGAGAAACAAACGACCTTCGGATTTTCGCAACAGAACATTTCTTTCAAAAAAAATTAATTATTTAGTAGAACAGAAACATCTATACATCATCTAAATTTAAAATGGGGCCAAATTTTATGAAATAGTTTTTAAAGAAACTCAAAATGGTAATTTCTTTTTCATTGAACATTTACAGATCCCCGTGCACCTTTAAGCATCAAACAGAGCTTACAGAAGTAGACAACACATTACATAAAGACATCACATACAGAACAGATACTACTATCACAATCACTTTCATAGCCTTTTATTTACAGGGGGCACAATCAATCATATTACTAATAGAACGGTTTATAATACTCATTAACAACCATGCTCAAACCGAGATCCGTACCTAGGACACACAAACCAAGGGGAAGACGCCCTACCTCTGAGCCAGGACGTCGGCAAATTTTTTAATTGGTACAGGGTTTCTTTGAAATGATATAAACATTTGAGGATGGAGAAAATCATTTTAAAAAAGGATTTCTTTTAGAATATTATCAACTGAATTTTTTTTAAAAAAATGGTACAGAATTTTTCAAACCAGATTTTATTTTATTAAAGATATGTTGGGTCTCCTTTAAAGTCAGAGCTCTCCGACTTTTCTAAATAAAAATAATATAAAATTTTATTAATAAAATCAGTGTAAAATCAATTTTAAAAGGAGGTGTGGCAAGTTTTTGAAAGTGGTGTCACTCAAAACTTTTAAGTGCAACTTTTTCTCCCTATTTTTACTGCAGAATACATTCCTTTCTGTGCTTATAAGGATAAGTCAGTGAGATATGAGCTTATAACGAATATATAAATATTATAGGGGGTTTCTCTTCTAGTTTTTAAAACTTTTTTTATGGTTCAGATAGATCAAATACGACTGCGATATCATAATAGATTCTTTTTATTTGAAAATTCCAAAAAATCTGAGTGACACTCGAAAAATCACTGTCTTGGTCATGTTAAAATTCATGCATAAGATTTCTGTAGGAGACAGAACTCCTCAAAATAATAAGTTCTTATCTTCTAAATAATGATTCTAGAAACCCTGTAGCAAAGCTTCTAAATAAGAATTAAAATGAGACAGATTTTATTTAAAAAAATGTATCAACTATATTTTATTTAAATAATGAAACTTATCTAAATTATTTTCATCTTATATTTTTTAATTGCTTCCATTTTTTTTAAAAAAAATTATAGTGAAACTTTTTTAATTGCTGAAAGTTTTCCAATTTTTTAAGTTAAAAATTTTTGGGTTTTAGATCTCTCCCTCCTTTATTGCAAAGTAGTGAATATTTTCCTTGTAATATAGTAAAAACGCTCATTCGTTACTAACTTTCAAAATGTATTTTTTTAAATTTATAAAAGATTAAAATAAAATCTACCAGGCATATTTCAGCATATCATGTCTGAATATCATTTCTTGAACGGCCAATCACCAAGTGCTCGTGCGAGTTAAATTATATTTTGATTCATTTTAATCGTTTCATTGAATGAGTCACTTTAGTTTTGTAAACGATCCAAAAAAAATTGTCTCGCTTGTCTGTTTAAAATATTATCTCATTTCCTATTTATTTCATTTCATATCATCACATGCTCAAAATGACATTTTTCTAGGTTTTATTTGATGTGGACATTAACTTATTTTTTTTTAATCAGAGGTTTTGAAAATGAGATGGCAATGAGTCATTAAAAGTTGATTTTTTGAGATCCTCGTGCAGATAATAACATTTCAATTTTTCGCCAACGGATTTTTGTTGAAGCCTAAAACCTCATCCCCAAAACAATATCATGTTCTAACATGATGATAAAACTTTCGAAATATAATATTTTAAAATAATGTCAATAAATATTTATTTTGTAAAATAGATACAAATTTTACTAGATTTTTTACCTTCAAGTATTGATTGATATAAATAAATTAATCCTTCCAACAATAATATTTTTATGCTAAAGATTTGTTGTTGAAAGGATTTTACGTACCTCTTTAGGCGTTTTTTTTAAAGCAATCATTGAAACAAATTTTAAAAGAGCTGTCCAATATTTGAAAGGATATGTGACAACTAGAAAATAGTGACCTAATCTCAAAATATTCGTTGTCCAGGTTTATAATTAAAAAAAACAATATGTATCTAGACGCTCTAGATATTTTTTCTTCTGTTCTTACAGGCAATTTTTCTAGCATTGATAAAACATAAACGCCAGGTTCTCTGTTATCTACTCCGAAAAAAAATAGTGCGCAAAGTAGGGGTTTGTATGCTTAGAAAAAAAGTGCAATGTATTCTGTTATCATCAAGACTCAATTTCATAATTTTTTTATTTGATATCTAGAGCATTGATTTCTAGACGCCTCTTTTAACTTTACGACTCTCTCAAATAAGATTTGCGGAGCATTTTCTTGCACTGATTTCAGTCAATATATTTATATGGTCATTTCACGGCTAAGCCTACTTACTAATATCTTACGTAAATTTAAAGTAGACCTCTATAAATATTAAAATTAAAATGGTCCATTCCAGTTAAATTTAATTATAGTGTAATATTTTAAACCAATAGATTTAATTCTTTCTCACGTGATTACACATCAATTGAACGTCATGTGAAAGAACCAACTTCTAGAAAAACAAAACTCCCGTCTTTCAAAAAACAAATACCATACACACGAGAGCGTTTGATCAATGCAATTGTAATGAAAGGAATACAAATTTGGGAAAAACGTCTAAATGCAATTTCATCGCTTTAAATTTTTAGGTCTCTCCCTCTCTCTCTCTGTGTGTGTGTGTGTGTGTGTGTGTGTGTGTGTGTGTGTGTGTGTGTGTGTGTGTGTGTGTGTGTGTGTGTGTGTGTGTGTGTGTGTGTGTGTGCATAAGTTGAAACGTGTTTCTGAATTTAAATAACAGGGTTTTACTCTAAGAAGGATATTTTAAATCGAAAAGCTTTTAGTATTAAAAAGGCATATTAAATAAGCTGTAAATTGTCAGATTGGTTTAATTTAAATGAAAAGTAAATTTTTTTAAAAAAACGTAAATTTTGAAAAATTGTCTGAAATTTTGCCTCAATTTGAGTAGAGTCATCTCATTAGAGGACAATATCTGCAAAAAGATTTTATATCAATATCAGCGGTTTTTTTTAAAATATCGTGGATTGGGAGCGGATGGAGGTTTGTTGTAAAATGCTTATAAATACGTATCTATTTCTACTAATTCACGGATTGAAAAAAAAATCCTTTCCTTCAATTTTGTTTAAAGTTTTCCAAGTATTTTATATAATATCGTAATATTGAAATTGACAAAAGAAAAAAAAGGGTAAAATTAAATCTGAAGTTCACGTTTTATGGAAATTTTCATGGTTTAATTCAAGTTACTTATCGTTACAGTAACGAATACTTGCATTTAATATCTATCGAAAACAAGACATCACAAAGAACGAATTTTTTAATTCAATAGTCACTCTTTTTTTTAATAGGTCATTATCCTACCGTCTAGAATCATAGAGTAATATTAGAAATATATGCTTTTTTTTTCTTTTAAAAGAATAATAATAATAATATATAAATTTATCTAAAATATTTACCAGGTATTCCCAACTGTGACGAATGTACTTAAGAAAATTTCAAAATTGTTTTCAAATTTAAAAAAAAAATGTTTTTCGAAATTTATGTAATTATTTGTTAATTCCTGATTACTTTATTAAATTAACTAATGCTCGATTCCTCATTTTATAAATGTTTAAATAATTTTAAATGTTTAACTTAAACCATTATTTTCAGATTTATTTCCTTTTATTTAAACGAACATAGACTATATCTCAATTTTTCCACTCTCGGTATACTAGAGAATGTTTTGGATTACCAATTCAACAAGTTAAAACAATAAACTTGTTATTGCACCTTGCTCTCTTCCAAAATACAATTTGACTGGACTATATTTCTAAAATACAATTTAATAGAGCATGATTTTGATTCTTTTTTCTTTTTATTATCTATTTAAAGGATCATATTCTTTGATTTACTAGATAAAATGGGGCATACGGTTCAAAACTGATTGATTTCCTTTCCCACGATTTACGCATTTTAGTACTTTAATCTTCGAAAAAATAAAAATTGGTCAATGTTAAGATAAAAATATTGTTTTACTCTATTAACTTTTTATGTTAACAAATAACGTTTCAATTTTTACCCAAATTGACATATTTTATCTTACAATTAGTTTGGAATTACTTGCGTACAACTTTTTTCCTCAAAATTAAAATTTATTTTAATTTGTATGATATTCTCGCATTTTAAATGTAATAGTCTCCACATTCTATAAATATTTATAGTTTTATAATAATTTATTTATAAGTTTAATATTATTTATTTATTATATCGGTATTTGGAAATGAATTTTTTATTTTATTTATATCACTATATAAGCTTTAAATTTATTCAAATTTTATATTATCTTTATTAGTTAAAACAAAAAGTCTTACGCCCTCAACAAAAGCTTTTTTTTATTCTAAATTTTGATAACGGCCTGATTAAGACTACTTTAGAAACCTGCAATTTTTTGAAATTATTATATTGGTTTTTTTCCCTCCATCTAAAAAGTTGTGCATAAAGAGATAGGAATTTAATGTGAATTGAATAAGAAAGAGCATTAATGCAAGCTTTAGATTTATTAGATTTTTATATTATCTTTGTATTATCTTTATTCATTTTATATTATTCTTAAAACAAAAAAAAATCTTATATCCTCATCAAAAACTTTTTTAATCTAAATTTTGATAAGCGTCTAATTAAACCTACTTAAGAAATCTGCAACTCTCAATCTATTAAGTTTTTCCATAACTTTTGTCAATATATTTATACATCCAATTACATTGTAAGAAAAAGCAAAATAGCTTAAATACAAATGCACTTTAAAATTATTTCGCTATTGCTTGATTCGAAAGTAAAACTTTAAATTCTAAGTACAGGACACTTAAAATAATTATTATAAACATTACTTTTATTGAAGCCTTCTTAGCACAGAAAAATATTGTAAATCTTTATATTTTGATCATTAATTAAGGAGAAATAAAACGCCATTGAATAGTAATAGGAACAATGTAAACGACCTGGATTTCATTTCACCAACGATATATAATATTAAATACGCTAATAAAAAATATAAAACTATGGAATATATATTATAATATAAAATAAACTTAAAATATTCTTTGAAATTGATTAAAAAATAGAATAAAAATTATGTAAATAAAAAAAACCGTAAAAATTAAAATGATAATTTTTTTAAGATTTTAAGATAATATAAAATCAATTATTTTGCTATAATAAAAAATCTTATAAAGCACTAAAAGTTCGCTTTCTATTTTCAATTAATTAAAATTTCAAATGAAGTCGCCTTTAAGTGCACATTCTTATATATATTCATATATCTGTGCTGATTTTGACAGTCATTTTTTTTAAGATTTTAAGATAATATAAAATCCTTTATTTTGCTATAACAAACTATAATAAAAAGCACTAAAAATCGCTTTCTATTTTCTATTAATTAAAATTTCAAATGAAGTCGCCTCTAAGTGCACATTCTTATATATACGTATATTCATATATCTGTGCCGATTTTGATAGTCATTTTGTCTCTCATGTAGAGCACCAACACATGCAAATACACAAATCCGTATGCCTTCGTTATTAAAAAAGAATATGTTTGATAAGTTTTAGTTTACAGAAACAAATTAAAGTTTAACAGTCATTAATTTGAGAAAAGAAAAATTATAAACTATTATTATTTTCATGAAGGTTTTTCAAAGTTATATCTGTGGGATACCCATTTTGATATTCAATTTAAAAGCTGTCTAAATTTCTAATAAATTTATGAACTTGAAATGTATTAATAAATATTCTATCTATCTATCTATCTATCTATCTAGACAGACAGACGGACAGACAGACAGACAGACAGATACTGCTGTAATACCTCATATTTTTATTTCGTAGATTTTTAATCACTAAAGCGATGAATTATTATTTTTTTTCTACCATTATACAATCGTTATTTACTGATCTTGCATTCTATGAATAAAGATCCTTTAAATTTGTCCCTTTCATAAATTCCCATTTTGGTCTTTTTTACCAATACTTGGTTTAATTCTCTGATATTTGACCAAAAAAAATCCCTTCTTGATACAAGAAGTACAGCGCACTTTTCTTAAAGATAATTTCAGTCTCATTTCACGTAATTCACTGGTCGCTGACCTCAAAAGAAAATCAATGCCGCATTCATTATTAAGCCCCATTAAACCAAATAATTCATTGCATAAAAATAAAGGCTATAAATTCTCAACATGATGTTGTAGCCAACGGTTTGACATGCAGTCATGGGCAAATCCAATTAAATGTTTATTTCTTCATTTCTAATATTATTAATTATACTAAAAATATATACTATACTTCCAATACTATTAATATCGTTATCATTAACGACTATTTGATGTCATTTGGTCTATATATATGGGCTGAAAATTAGCGGTTATATTAAGTTCTGGTGAATTTCTTTTAGATGTAATAACCAATCAAATTAAAGAAATAAAAAGAAAAAGAAATGTTATATGATTTGCCGACCCAATGACTAGACTTTTAGAACCATAAAAATCATTAATAAAGCGAATTTGAATTTTTATTTTTGAAGCAAGTTTTAGGCAGCATATTTTGAATAGCAAAATACCTAATTAGAATATAACAGGGATAATCTGTAGAAAAAATGGATTAATTATTTTTTACTGTCTTATAAATTAAACAGAAAAATTTGTAGCATCTTTTAAAAATATAATGGGAGCAGTGTAATTCTGATTTGAAAAATATAAGATCTCTAGATCAAAATAATATATTTCTGAGCCTGATGTAATTATTTCCGGAAATGATACTGATTTATTAAAAACAATTTTAAATTAAAATTTTCGGCTATAAATTTCTGTCATACATAGTGAAATTCTTGATGGAAATTTTTTGAAATTTATCGGTGCAATATTTCTTGGAGAAAAATGTTGTGATTTCATAGTCACAAGTATATTGTTTTCTTTTCTAGGATAGCAAAAATATTGACAGAAGACGAAACGCTTTACTTTTTAATTATTATAAAATTCATGCTAATATAATTGTTTATATTTATAGCGTTTAAAACTGACGCTATCTATTTTCGGATAATTATTTTAGTTTGATAAATTTTAATTTTATTTCAGTTTACTTTTGTTAATATCTGTGTTTAAATTACTTTAGCAAAATTATTTAAATCAAATATTTCGCATGCTTTTATAATTAATATATTAATATTCTTCACTCATAAAAATGTTTTTTAAATTAAAAGTAAAGCATTTCACACTTTTTATATTATAGCTTTAGGAAATAAAATAAATATGAATATAGCTTGATTTTTCTTATATTTTCAGAAAAGTTAGAAAAAGCTTCAAAATATCAACTGAAAAGGCAGAAATATTTTTATTAAAGGCAAAATATAAACAAAATTTCATGCTTAAAAATAACTATAAGGAAAAATTTTTAACTCCTAAATTTCGAATATCTCAGTTTGGATGTTTATTGCAGCAATAGATAGATATTGAATTGTTGAATCCTCCACAGTAATTAAATTTATAATTTTTGTCATTGCATTTAAATATTTGTATGATACTTTTTACCAGAAATGTACATTACAATTTTTAAAATTGTCAACTGATTTTCTTTATATTTGTTGCTTCCAAAGCATAGTTAGAACGTTTAAAATATTATCCTTTTTAAATACACCTTAAAATACAAACGTTATTAATATTTCAGTTTGGCTAATTTGTTTTTATTACTATTATCATGTCAGAACATGGTGTTGTTTTGGGAATGAGGTTTGTAACGTCAACAAAAATCCATAGGTGAAAAATAAAAAAAATTATTATCTGCATGAGCATCTCAATAAATCAGCTTTTAATAACGCGTTGCCATTGCATTTATAAAAGCTCTGATTAAAAAAAATAAGTTAACAACTACAGCAAATAAAAACTTAGAAAAATGTTATTTTGAGCACGTGATTGTATGAAATGAAATAAACAGGAAATGAGATATTTTTTTAAACAATCAATGCGAGACAAAGTTTTTTTTTTTTTTTATCATTTGCGATACTAAAGTAATACTCATTCGATGAAACCATTGAAATGAATAAAAGTATAATTTAACTTGCCCGAACACGTGGCGCTTGGCCGTTCAAGAAATGATGTTCTGACATGATATTTTGAAATATGCGTAGCAGATTTCATTTCATTTATTTTATGTTTTATGCATTTGAAAAATGAGAAATGATTAAATAGGGGAATTGCTGATGCAAGACTTTTTTTAAGCCATATACTGTACGTGTAATAAAAAAAAATTGTTACGAGTTTAGCATCCATAAAATAGAAAAAAAAATTAATCAGATTTGAAATATGCAAACAATTTCTTTCTGATGTTTACCATAGAATATTCAATAGGAAAACTCGTACTGCTGAGTTCACAAATGTAGGATTCAAGATTTAAAATCAGTTGCCTCAATGAGCAGAAGTACAGAAAAGTTTAGCATAAGCTAAATTCTTTTAAGACAAACGTCCTTCATTCATGCTATTTGGAAATGTATTTCATCTCAGATGTCATCTTTTCCACAAAATTATAAAGCTCAAAAAAATGACACCAGTCCAAAAAAAGCCTTTTGCTATTTAAGAAAGGAACATTAATATTATTGAACTAAAGTAAATTTAACTAAACCCTGCTTAGGTAGATTATGGATTTTTATAGATTGTTTATCATTTATTCGATAATACAAATAAAAAAATCTTTTTTTTTTTACTTTTACTTCAATATACAATTCCTATGCCGTTTTCATATACAAATACAAAATTATATTTTTATTCTATAAAAATTTTTTTGAGTTTAAAGTTTAAAAAGAAAAGGTAATAAAAAGACATAGTTATAAACGATGTGTGTGTAAATTTAAAATTTTTTTATTGATTCTTATATTTTTTGTGTAATTTTTTTCACATCACACCAAGAAACGAACAACATTCCAATGTGATAAGTGTTAAAATCCTTTACATGTATTTTATGCAGGAAAAAATGTTGAATACTTAGATCATGAATTTCAATAATAATAATAATAATAATAAATTAACATGCCAGCATGATGTCATCATTTAAAAATATATTTCGGCTAAAGTTTCACAAAAAAT
>JAOUZG010002851.1:7741661-7766874 GCA_026289955.1 Argiope argentata | reverse complement strand
ATATATATATATAACACTTACATTTAATAATATGATTTCCAAAATTTTTAAAAACAAATCTCTCGTTAAAGATCTTATCAATTTTTTGTAGACACTATTAAGTTTCGACTTGCAAAAATTTGTCACTAGGGGGCACTAAGTTGTTGTCATAGTAAAAATCTTGTTGGAAACATGATATTTCTATGGGACTATAATCTGATAACTTTATTTAATTTATAACGAAATAAAAAAATATTTATTTTGAGTAATGTATGTATTTTCAAAACAATGAGAAAAAAATCTAATGTCTCATTTTTTAAAAATAATTATTGTATCTGTAATAATTACATAGTACTAACACATATTAAGGGGGAAATAATTCTACTTTTACCCAAAATTGAATACTACCATCCAAGTTACATGTTATGCAACAAATATCTGTAGTGCAATTTTACATGGAAAAATTCATTTAATTTTGTAGATTTAACAATTGGGAACTCGAAATCCGTAAAATAGTAATAACTTTCTTACTACATAACTATAACAAAATTTAGTTATTGATCTTCGTGCATTTGTATATTTTTTAAATAGAAAGATAATATATATGTAATTATCAAGATTTGAAGATTCAATTCAGGTTATCCATTATATTTCTTATTTATAATAGTAAGAATTAATATAAATTTTATGCAAGTATTCTGATAAAATATCGTACCTTAATTATGATTATTTCTTTTAGTGCATATATATTAAGTAATTCAGAAATTATTTGATATTTTATTGAATCATCCCTAAGAAAAATATCGCTTTAATGCTTACATACAGGAATAAGAAAATAATAGGCTCTTGAAATAGCCAAAGCACAATTTGATATTAATTATTGGTCTTGTAATAATATGCTTGATAGCAATTAAGATTCATTATTAAATAATCATTTAAAATATACTTTTGAATAATAAAGTATGGATATTAAGGCTGGTTTAAATCTAAAATTAGTTAAGGCATTATGAAACAAAATTATTCTATAATTTTAACTCCTATATTTATAGTTTTCAGTATACATATCCATAACAGTAAGGCCATTTATCCAGTTTTTTGCTCCGCTCTCATAACCGTAAAAAAATAGAAAGGTATATCCACCACAGTTGTTTTAATAATATACTTCATAAATTAAGAGTTATTGTTACAAAACTAATTCATTCAATCATTTATAATATCCTTTTGAATTATAAAGATTGGAGATAAAAGCTGTTTTAAATACAAAATTAATAAAGACATTATGAAACAAAATAAACAGTTTTCAGTATACATATCCATAACAGTAAGGCTATTTATCCAGCTTTTTGCTCTGCGCTCGTAACCGTAAAAAAATGAAAAGGTATATCCACTACAGTAATTTTAATAATATGCTTGATAAATTAAGAGTTATTATTAGAAATTTAGTTCATTCAATCCTTTAAAATATCCTTTTGAATGATAAAAAATTGCGATTAAAGCTGTTTTAAATACAAAATTAATTAAGGCATTATGAAACAAAATTATTCTAGAGTTTTAACTCCTATACTTACTGTTTTCAGTATATACAAATATCCATTACTATAAGGCTATTTATCCATTTTTTTGCGCCTCGCTCATAACCGTAAAAAAAGGGAAGGTATATCCACTATAGTAATTTCACACACACTATCCGTCCTGATATCCAACCTGACGCAGCAAAGATATCCAACCTGAACGCTAAGAACCAATCTGGACCACTATTGCCGAAACGGAAACTGAGACGCATTATGTGCTTTGCCGTATAAGAATCAGATTTTTTAGTGCTGAATCGCCTTCATTTCAGAAACAACATACAATATGCAATGGGTTATCTGAAAGTGTGTAGTGTATGCATATATGCAGCACCCATATTCCTAATGCACAAATGTATTATGCATGCTTCTTTTTATATATACAATATTTGCATGCTCTCTGGCGCTAATGAGAATCTTTTGGGACCAAGAAAATGCGGGGGGTTTAAAAAAAATAAAAGAATCGGGAGTGTAAAAAGTGTGGTTAAGCGCTATCTATTAATGCTATCGTTTTCATTAATTCCGTGAACGTATTTGCTTAAATCCAATGCGTTAATGTGGTTCCAAGGCGAGCATTTTAAGCGTATTGTAATGAAGCTTTGCTGTTTTTCCTTCTTTTTATGAGAATATTAAAAATCAATCGGCGCTGACACAGGTGTGTTCGAATGGAAGAACGAATAATCGAAGGTCGTGGAATGCATGAGTGCGCTTTATGGGCGTTGGAGCAGGGGGGAGAGGGGAGGGAGGGAGGGCAGTCGCCGTAATCCTGCGGATGCAAATCGCAGTCCGGATAGGTGTTATAAAAGTTTAAACAGGTTTTCTTCTTGCTTTGAATAACAGAAGATCTCACAGAAACAATAAAAAAGGAATGATTTTTTTCCCTCTCTCTCTCTCCTTACATCTTCATTATTCGTCCACTTTGACTTTTGGGTTCCGACTTCGAGTGAGAACGATATCGAAGCAACCCCGAATCTAAGTTCAAGTTAAACTCGCCATCAGAACCACGAGAAATATTTTCGATCTGAGTACAGTCCTGAAATTTTCTGACAAATGTATTCGACATTTTTCGACTTGTAAGCACGAAGCGAATTAAACCGGTAAGGTATCAGTTACCATTTCTTTACCTACAGTCAGACGATTTGATATAGTTTCACTTTATTTATTATCCTTTTTATGTTTATCGATGAGATCATGTGTGATAATATTTCAGCACTTTTGCTAAAATATTTTTGATTGGAATTAAACATTTTCTGGTAAATACATTCGACATTCAGCCAAGTTGGTAAAATTACGCCTTACCTATATTAACCCTCTATGGGCCGAATTTTCGTTTTAACTCAACAAAAATTGTGGGAATGAAAAATCAGAAATTATAAACCTTTATATACAAATGAATACAAATTGTTCTGAGTTAAACAATTTTTATGTGACTTTCAAGTCACACCGGCCTATGAAATCTGCACTTCTGTGTATAATAGCTCATATGTGAAAATCCATAAAACAATTTGCATTGGATGTAAGGAATAAATGTACATGCATCCATAAACACAGTTTGGTAATCACTGACAAAAGCACAAATGATTTCAATTGGATCAAATGGTTTCGCGTAGTTTTACTGTCAACAGTTTGCACAGCCATTATTTTGCTATTTCGTGTTGATGAGCCTAGCAATGGCCATGAATACTAGTATTGGTTGTGTTTGTCATAGAGTTCAGATTTATGCGCCATCGCAGGAAAAAAGCTATAATTATTTTGTAAAATATCGATTAATTAAAATGTAACCTGAAAATTGCATGAACCCATAGAGGGTTAACATTTTTCTAAACTTGTAGATTTAATGTTACATTTTGTGTTTATTGGAGGATTGGTTGTGATGATATTGCATTATTTTGACCTTGATTCATTAACAAAATAGCAAGAAATGTTCAAATCAGAATCTTAAATCAACGTCAAAATGTTTTCGATTTGAATATAATTTTACAATTTTCGGTCAAAGGCATTTTAAGTTTTTGGCGATACCGGTTAGACCGAAAAGGCATGAGTTATGCTGTTTTTAACCCAGAGTGAGACGGTATGATAAATTTAAGTTTGCCTCTATTATGTAATAAATCTTAAAGAAAAAATTATATTTCTGTTTATAAATTAAATGTAATTTCAGTAATTTCCAGTGAAATGAAAAAAAAATCAGAGAAAATGTAATAATAATTTAATAAATAACAGTTTCAGTTTTATTTATTTATATATTTTTATTTTATTCATTTTTTAAAAATATTTTTTTAATTTCATATTATCTTTATCTTTTATATCAAAATATTCAAATTCCTGCATAATCACTAAAGTGTTTTTAACTTATTATTGTGTGTTTTGTTTTATTCAGTATAATTTAACCAGTTAACTGGATACTCGAAGCGTTATTACAATGGGCATGACGAAATTATTCGTCATGGAAATTTGCCGCAATATTTTGAACACAAAAAAGTCCCCATCATGAAGTGAGCTTAACAAAAAATTTTCGGGCAGGTTTACTGGTTAATAAATTTTTCGTGTAATGCATTTCAGGTATATTCATTGATAAAAGGCAAATTTCCCGGTCTATAAATTTTCCACACTCTGACCATACTACATAAAAACCAACTAAACCATCGTTTTAATAAATATGAGCATCACTTCAATACAAAATAATCTGTCATAAATCCTTTCATGGTTACTACAATGCTCAAACATTTGCTCAAAGTTTGAGAATAATGCAACTCAAAAATAAAAATATTTTTTTCCAAATCAATTTTAAACAAAGAAAAACAGATTATGGTTCCCTTCAACCATTATGAGAAGACGTTAAGTGCAAAATATTGAACTAAATTAAATTTGTAATCATCTTTAGGTAAGTTTCACCATTAACACTCCACCTGCTTATCCCGCGATTCCCGCGGATTGGTTAAATACATCCCGCGTTTTTCGCCATTTAGAATTTTATTTTTAACATTGCAGATTTTTATTAGATTATATTATTATCGTGTAACATATAGTATCAATTCATTTCGTTTGAAAAAATATTTGAACTTATTTGCAAACAACGCATCTAAATAGTGATTTTTACGCAACCAGAAGGTTAAAAATTTATTACAGATAGAAGAAATTTAAGAAAAAAAATATTGTGTACATTTCAAGAAAATTTTTTAGAATTATATACAATTTTATATCTAGATTAAAGGAAAAATAAAATTACGTGCAATGTACAGTACGAATACATAAAACAAATAAAATAAATAAAACATTAATGTAAAACATAGGATTAATACTTCTTGAAACATTACTGTTTTATTCAACGTATTTTCAGGCAATGCATCTGAGCGGTGATTTTAAAAAATTATGCAGTCAGCCGGATTAGGGGAAAGTACTGGTATTAAGTATTATTGGATTAAGTGAAAGTGAGAATAGTGCTGTGTGCTCTAAATTGTGTTGGGGGAGATAAGGGAGTTAGGTTTTTATTATTTAATCACTTGAATAGGAAAGAATCTTCCTTCTGCTATTTCATTAATATTTCTGTTCGGAAGGATATTTTGGTGTTTCGTCCTCCCGAGATCTATTATTCAGTGTCGCTGCCTCATGAGAGTTTTTCTTGCAATACAATCTGCCTTTTGATTGTGATTTCGTGATTTTTCATAACATACAAATGGCATCTATTTATTACGTAAGATCGTTCCAAAGAATCTTGACCCAACGTCCCGGCACAGGGGTATTGTGTCTTCCTTATGATCTGGACGTTTTGGATTCGAGTCCCGATTCGGGCATGGTTGTTCTTCATCTGTATTATATATGAGGTGTGCCCTACTATAAAAGGGGGCTGTGCAAGCAAATGTGATGCGTGAGTAGCTCCGACGTACTCTTGTCGAGTTGTTCCAATATAAGTTAATCTGATAGCTATAAAATGAAGAGTACTAAATGGATAAAATTCGTTACTTTGATTTAACGTTTAAAGCGTAGATAACTATAAAATTTTAGGCCATACTCAGCAAAAATTTGGCCATATGACGGCTTGTATTTTCAGAATCAAGCGCGTTTACTGGAACAACATAAAACGCGATTTCTAAAGCAACAAATAAGTCCTGGCAAAGAGGTAGCACGTCTTCCTCGAGACCTGGGGCGTCTTGGATTCGAGTCCTGGTTCGGGCTTCGTCTGTTGTATCTGTGAGATGTGTGAATGCGGGGCTGTGCAAGCTAATGTGATGCTTGAGTGGCTCCGACGTACTCTTGATCCTAGTTGTGGCTACTTAAAACAAGAGACGAACCCTCGGCTTAAAATCGCCAAATACCTCAGCTAGCTTGCCCATGGCAAGTGCCATTAGAAATAATAATATTCAGCTGGTTTCGCAAAGCAATTCTTATTTAATATTTTTTTTGCATTACCGAAATATTTAAGATAAGATAAAAGGCGAAATAATCTAAAGTAATATATTAAATACGTTTTATTCAATATTTACTATGAGTTGTTTGTAGTAGTTGTTATGTAGTTAAATTAATGTTCCATTAAAAAAACATTACATTTACGGGCCTTGTAACTCTAAATTGTGGTCAGATGACGAGGGCCACATCTGATTCAGCATCTCCTTTTCCAAACTTCAACCCGACATTGGATAGAAATTACCTTTTCTTATGAGCAAAAGCTCTATTGTGAATTGGGAGATCTAGATAGTCTATTTATCTTAAGATGAAATGGATTCTATTTATCAAAACATTTGAACTGTACTAAAAATAAAGTAAGTATAATTCCTTAATTTACATTTTAAGCATCAGACTTCTTTAACATTTTTATAATTAGAGTCTAATATGTTGGGATATAAAATCCATTGATGAAGTTTGAAAATCCTTTGAACAAATACTGTTTTTTTTCTTGGAGAAGCACCTTATTTTGATTAATGGGTCTGTGTCAAATCATTCTTTGACAAAACCGAGCTGAAACATTTCATTTATGCGAAGAAAAAAATAACAATTTCTGGAAAATTCATTAATTTGTATTTTAAACAGCACATATCGTTGATTAACGAACATAACAGTATATTTACAATTAGAATATACTTAACAGCATAACAATAATGATAATAATAATTTAAAAGTATAATAATAATAATAATAATAACAGTAATAATAATAATAATTGTAAGTATAAAAATAATTCTAAATACAACAGTATATTTACAATTATAATTATAATATACATGAATTCAAAAGCTGTCTACCTTATTATAATTTTTATTGAAATGAAAAATGTGGGATCTCTAGCAGCAAAGGCTATCATCTTCTAAGTAATATATTTGTTATAATAAAAAAATTAATTTAAATGTTACTTCTTATTTGCTTTGTAATTGGTAGACAGTGAGTCGTCTGAACTGTGACATTTGAAGTCAGTTTTTCCAGCATTTTTTGAAATATTGAATGAAAATTATTATCACATCATGGAAAGCATTTATATTGCACTTCATTGTGAAATGGGGAAAAATGAATCAATAGCAAATAAAGCAATATTGTTTGTTAATTCTATTTTTGTTTACACCATTTGTGGCAACACTGTTGAATAACTTTTTTTGGTTTGTTTCCTTTTTTCGAGAAATGGAAATTTTTCGTTTCTATGTTAGTAATCGTCTGAATGCCTAAGGTATACGTATGTTAACTCTGCATTAATAATTTAAACAGTAATGTATTGTTCAGAGACACCAGTTAAACAAAAAATAATTTTTTAAAATAAGTATTATAATATTTATGATAGTATTTGTTTGGTTGATAAAATTCTATGAAAAATTTTAATTTCCTTAAATGAATTCCTAAAAAGGAAATCTGCGATCTCATATTTCAAGTTATCATGCAGAAACATTATTATTTTTAAGTCATTTCTTTTTTGTCTTAGTTAAGTCATTAAGTAATTAAACCAGTTTGAAAAAGCAATTCTGGTAAAAGCGAGTAAACCTTTAAAAACACATCTGCTTTCAAAAAAGCATGCATTATAATAATGTAATACTGGTAAAAGCAGGTAAAAATATATATGCGATTAAAAGATGATGAATATTACCATTTATCCTAATTGGTTACACGATTTCAGGCTTTTATTATTCTCTGCCTTCAATTATTTAAAAAAAAAAAAAAAAAACTACATCATGTTCTCACACGATAATACGAAGAAAGACCGAGCAACAATCTAGTAATTTGAAAAGAAAAGCTGATTGGGAAATTGCTTCGTTGCCAGTGAAGTGTGAGAAATCAATTCAATATTTAGGTATTGGAGATATAAGCAAAGAATTCTCTCACTGAAGGACTTTGAGTTTTGAATCGGTAAATGTAAGTCCTCACAATGGAAACATTAAATTACCAACAGTTAACGAACGGGCATTAAAATTTAAGACCTTCTTAGCCAGAACGGAATAACTCTTCTTTCAACATCGGACAACATGGAGGTTGGCGAGAGAAGGCAGGGGGGGAGGAGCTCCCACTCATGAAGAATGAAAATCCAGCGAACAAATGGTCATTTCGTTTAATGAACACCACGGCGCCTCTGGGCACCTAAGGATAAATCCACCCTTGGCTAATAATATTATAAAAATTATTTCAAAAAGTGTTCTTATATAGCTAGTGACAATAATGAACTTTATTTTCTGAGCCCCACCCCCTTTATGTCACTGCAAATACCAATTTGTTCCATACTGTATAGCATTCATTAGAAACAGTATATGAATGGTTACATGCAAAAAGGATTTCTTCAAATTCAGGAGCTTACTCAATCTCCTAGAAAATATTACAGCATCCTCCGATAATCAATGATCCGCAAAATCTTAATCCAATAAAAAAAAAACAGGCAACATTCACTTAAAGACAGTGTTATATTTATAATATCTTCCAGCTCAAAAGCGGCTTTAAGATGCAACAACAATTTACTCTTTTCAATAACAAGCAAGTGGTTTCGGTCAATAAATAAATGGACCAAACAATCCCCAAACTGGTCGGGAACAATAAATAAATCGAATTGTATTTTATGGTCTCTGCCACGAATGCGTAATTGGACGGGAGACTTCGGAGTTAATCCTCGATGCCAATCCGGATTTAACGCGGACCACTTGTTAGATCTCTCGACCTCCCCGTTGGTTTTCATTCAATTTATAACTCCTCTTTAACCTCCAGGTGGGTACAGATGAAAGGGGGGACGAACAGCAGTTATCGTGACCAAAAGAACTGCAAAAGATTTGGTTTTGAACACCCCTAGGTGAAGGAAAATGCGCTAAAACTGATACAAGTATGCGTGACTACTCTGAATTTAAGAGAATCGTTTGGCTCAGACCGCCTCGTAAAAAATGGAGGGGGATATGAAAATGTGCCACCCTAGTTATGTCTTGGAAATGGAGAGCTGATTCTTTTTTTTCTCTCGTGTTCATCTTTTTGTTTTGTGTTCTCAAAGGTTCTGTGCATTGTGCTGTAGCCCGAGCTTTTCAAGCGATTGTATGTAAATTGCGATGTTTCGGTGAGAATGAGAAAGGCGGCAAATATTTAGTGCGGCGTGAAATGAGGGGAAAAGACTGTCAAATCTGTTTACCTATCTGGTTTTCTGGTGACATATGTTGTTTCTTCGCAATATGTGGTAGGGGAAAAAACAGCTTGTGTAAAAATTCAAAACACATATCAAAGATTTTAGGGCCGGCGTCTTGGCATAGGAATAGCGCGTCTTTCCTGCGTTCTGGGCGCCCCAGGTTCCATTCGGGCATGATCGTTCTTCTGTGTTCTATCTCTATGGTGTGTGAATCTGCTCCCCTGTAAAAAGGGGTACGTGCAAAAGAATGTGATGAGTGAATAACAAAAGTCGTATTCTTGGCCCTAATTGGCGCCACTACAAAATAAGAGACGCAGGTTAGGCTTGAATCTCGGACTACCTCAGCGAGCTTGTCCATGGCAAGTGCCATAAGAAGCGACACACACACAACAAGATTTCAGGTCGTTAAATTCCACGTAGGTAATATTGGAAAAAATATCGCAACAAAACGAGTTGTCAAAACATTTTTGTAGATAATCACAGTATTTAAAATTTGAAACTACCTCTTGTGAACACTATAAAGATTGGGTTGGATTCTAATTAACATGATTGGAATGAGTTTTCGAAAAAGGGAAAAATTCAATAAATTTCTTTAATGGAGCATCCAATTCAAATTTGATTGAATCTTGCTTTACCTCGTAATTTCCTCGCATTTGTAGATAATAAGAGTAATTATTGCTTACTCTTTTGCATAGACTGAAAAAAGAGGCGTCTAATAGAATACTACTAAGTCGAAGTTTCTCTTCCTCATAAGTTACCATCTTTAATCCAAAAGTTCTTCGATAGCCTCAATTTCTAAGAAGCAGAGGAACTGAAATGTGGCACAGTTCCAATATAAGGACTATATTTGGTTGCATTCAATGCGATAATTACTGGTGAAGGAGAACCAACGTGGAAATCTATAAGTTATATAAAGAGCCAGATATTAAATTCATTGCAAAACCGAGAATAAAAGGAGCTTGATTTTCGTAAGTATCTTTGAATGCTAATCGAGAGATAAGTATGATTTGTATGGATAGATAAATAAGGATTGGATAATAAGTATGGATTGTATGGATCGATAAATAGGGATTGGATGATAAGTATGGATTGCAGAAATCGATGAATATGGATGGGATCATAAGTATGGATTGTATGTATCAGATGATAAGTATTGTATGGATTAGATCGGATGATAAGTATGGATTGTATGGATCGATAAATATAGGTGGTATGATAACTATGGACCGTATGGATCGATAAATAGGGACTGGATGATAAATATGGATTGTATGGTATGGATCGGTAAATATAGATTGGAGGATAAGAATGGATTGTTTGGATTGATAAGTATAGATTGGAGGATAAGAATGGATTGTATGGATCGATAAGTATAGGTTGAATGATAATCGAGCCACTAGAAACGTACTTTTGACTAAACCGTTAGGTACCAGAAAAGAAAAGAAACCAATACTTAGCTGGATTGACTACCTGAAGAAAGACGATATTTATCAAGCTTATAAACTGAAAAGGCTTTGGTCCAAAACAGGACGACATGGAATAGAATTCCGAGTAGGGAAAGAATCCATCTAGGATTACCGAAATACTAAAAAAAAAAAAAAGAAGGAAAATAATATCAGGATTAGGCACTAAAAAATAGCCCAGTTAGATTTTCAGTTTATAACTTCAATCGCCTTTTAATTAAAACTTGTGACTTTATATTGGAAAGCTGTCATCACCTAGGTTTCCTTTCGTCATCAGGGCTCTAACTTTTAAGAAAGTTATTTCTCCCCTCCCCCTTCTCTTAATAAAAGCCATTCTAAGGATTAAAAAAAAAGGAATCGTCACTTTTACCGAAAAGAATTTTCATTATTTATCAAATATCAAAAACATTTTTTTTTCTTTCCCTGAATTTCTAGCACACTTCAGCAGGTGTAACGTTCTGTCCTGGATTTCATTACATAGATTTAAAAGAAATCTGTATGCATTTTCAGAGTACCTACTCTATTAATCGATCAATTCTAAAATTGGATACATAATGCTACAAATTTGTAATATAGAATACTAGTTCAGCAAGCTTCCCAGTAAGAAATATAAATTTACATATAGCTCTAACAAAAATTGAATGGATGCCGTGTCAATGACATCCCCCTCTCCAGACTTGGCTTCCATTTAGTGATTTCGGGATGAATTTGACGGTTTTGATGATAAAAGTGAAAATTGGTTAAACTAATGGAATTTTTGATGGTACGCCAATTAAAAGTGAAAATACATTAATTTTTTTATTCATATTCGAGAAAATAAAAATTGTCTTAAGGTCTCCAACGAATTTATAACAATAGCAATTTTTATTTCTTTGTAATTTTTATATCACAATTACGTACAAGCCTACAAAATGACTTCTGTCCTCTACAATCTGGAGTAGACGCAAAATGCACAAACTTCTCGGAATCTCGAGATTGATTTTTCTAATGTTTATAATTTGCTCTCTTTCTACATCATATATTTGAGAAAACAAAATTTGAATACAAGTTTTTAATGAACCTATAACAATATCAGTTTTTATTCCGAGTTATTTTAACACACTTTATCACATTTCTTATTTTCAAATTTATTCACGTGCTAAGGTTTCATGAAATGTTCTTTGTAAATGGTGAAGATATGTTGAACGAGGAAAAATGATGAATGTCTTATTTAAATACATCACAAGAAATAGTAAAGGAGAATGTGTGTGGAAATGGGGTGGGGAGGAGTATCTGATAGAGCTATATGGAACACCCCATTAGACTTGCTCTGTCAAACTTTCCACAAATTTACTTCGGATTGTAACAATGCTAATTTTGGAGTAACTTATTTGAAATTTTAAACAAGTTTTAATTCATTAAAAGTTCAGAAATATTTTGGATTTTTTCCAAACAATTTTCTAAAAATATTAAATATTAACTTTAAAATACTTGTTAAAATTATTTTCCTAATGGTATCAATTATTTAATGCAATTTTTTTCTTAAATTTTGGCAATTTTTCAAAAATAATTTTTGGCATAATTTTCAACTATATATATTTCATTGATTAACTAAAATTCAAACAATTTTTATTGTTTGATATTTCCAGTAGATCAGTTGTTCGCCAAAGACAGCTAGTTTATATATGTTACCAAGAAAGACCGAAATTGGAGAATGTCGACTTTGAATGTCAACTAACACCAAATGCGTCGGTGAAAGATCGAATATTTCATTACATTCTTGTACATTCGGACCCTCACCGGTGTATGTCGACAATCACAGATATGTTCTGGTGGATGTCGAAAAGGGGGGAGGAGCCAACGAAGAGGCGCCTGGCTATTTCCCTCCGAATCGTCTGTTCTGCTTGGAATTTTAAAGTTAATTTTAAAAAATTTAATTATTAAAAAAAAATTTCGTCTCTATTTCTGAAAGGAATTATTAAGAATTTAAAACACACAGTGCATTCAAAATGATGCTTATTTTGTAATCAATTTTAATGATGAAAATTTAATTAACTTAATTTACTTATTAGCAATTTAATCGAGGAAACAAAATTGATATAAATGCTATTCAAAATAAATTATTTGATAATTCTTCTAAATTATCAAATAATTTAAAAAATTATTAATTTTAAAATAAATTATTAAAATTATTTATATTAATTTTATTAATTTTAATTAAAATTGATTAATTAATTAATTTAAAATTAAAATGTTTAAATAATTTAAAATAACTATTAATTGATTACAAAATAAGCATCATTTTGAATGCACTGTGTGTTTTAAGTTCTTAATCATTCCTTTCAGAAAGAGAGGCGAAAAATTTATCGCGACTGAATTACAGAAAAGAAAATATAAAGATCGGACATGTTCAACATTCACCATTAGTGCATGGTGCATGTCGACAGTAACTGGTGCAAGTCAGAAATGAGGGTATTTAGCAAATATTTCGGGCATGCACAAAGCGGCTATGTGTTTGCTGACATTCACCGATGAAAGTCGACATTCTCCAAACTTCGGTCTTTCTCGGTAACATTTATAAATATATATCTTGTTCAAATTTTCAATCGTAAAACAAAATATTTTTCATCCACTCAAGTTCAAATATATTTTTTAAACTCGTAGTGGATGACACTCGATGCTAATACAATTTTTTTAAATATTAATTCATTCCTTAAATTATTCATTAAATTTAATTCATTTTAATACTTTAAATACAGTTTTCGCAGTTTTCGATAAAATTTGAGGATTTCGGTATTTTTCACGTGAAGGTGAAGAAAAGGAGTTCGATTCTTGCAAAAATCAATCTTTTTTTGATACATTTTTTGCTTTAAGTATGCGTTTTATCCAAATGATTTGCGAGAGTGGGCTAGCAGTTGTGGCTCAGTGGTTGGAATGAAGGATTTTCCACAAAAAATAACGTTGAAAAGATTTCAGCTTTAAGTTCATTCTCCTCAAAATCTTTGTCATCCATTGTTGGTCACTTCTTCTTCCTAACCTTAAGATTGAGCTTCGTGTCGAGAAGGAGAAGGTAAAACTGCAAGGAAATTCACTTTCCGTTTTATCACTTAATATTCCGCTTCTGTCATATGTATACATATATTTATATTAATTGTAATCATTTAAGGGAAAGTAACTAAAATAAAACTTTTCTTTGCTGACCTTAGAAGGAATTGACTTAATTTTTTTTAAAATATCACTTGTTAATCATTATGGATGTAGTGGATGGAGAAACCGAGTTCTACGGCTCTACGGCGGAGGGAACAGCGTTCTCGAGGGCATAGACCGAAGTCCCCCATCTCAAAACTCACACAGCGAGAAAATCCTGAGTTACTGCTGTTACGCCTCTCAGTTACCT
Source organism: Argiope argentata (assembly GCA_026289955.1). Lineage (NCBI taxonomy): Eukaryota > Metazoa > Arthropoda > Arachnida > Araneae > Araneidae > Argiope > Argiope argentata. The sequence goes on along the minus strand of JAOUZG010002851.1, from coordinate 7,752,918 downwards.
CTGAGGTGGGCGAAATAATTGTGGAACGGAACCGCAAGAGGAAGGGGCAACGGCAGAAAAAAAGACACTCTCGCGAGAATGGGGGGAGGGGGAGGGGTGGAGAAACCAGACCTGACAAATAAAATAATTTATCTGCTGAAGAGAAGCTTCATAAACCAAAAAAAAAGCAACTAAAGAAAAACGCACACAAGTACCGCGGGTGTTTTGGTTTTATTTCGGTTTCGCGTCTGAAAATTCGCGAAGTGGCAGCTTTGGTGTTTCACTTCTAATTACGCCGTGACTTTGGGTTCAAACTAGTAAAAGGGTAGATTTTATGGACGACCAAGTCAGACCAGATTTTTTTAAAAAGATATTTCCTAAAGCAAGATTTAATCTCCTTATGTATGTCTGATCTCTTCTGGTAGTAAAAAATAATGTGAGAACATGATTCGTTTTTTTTTTTATTGGTACTTTTTTTCATGTTCCGATCGGAATTTTTTTGAGTAATTTATGGCGTGGCTTTGTTAGTTTAACCTGCAACTTGCATACACACACACACGCCCGTTTTCTAAAAGACCACCCATGGAAATTTAAGTAATTTCATTTAGACAAAGAGCTAATATTTGAGATGTGTAAAATTAATATTATTCATAATAAAATCAGAGAAAGAACTGCATTGAATTTTTATTGGAAAGATAAAAGCCCGATCTAAATAACAGATCTCAGCTAAAAAGAAAATGGAGTAGATATGTGCATGCCGATAGACGTTTGAATTCTTTCATTGCCAAAACCATTTTTTTTTAATTTCAATTATTTGATCTATTTTTTATGTTTATTTTAATAATATATTGTTATTATAATAAGTAAAGGCAGTTGAAATGTTTTAACTATATGTATACATATTTAATAATTACACAGATTTTGCTAATTTTATAATTCAATTAATTTTTAATATCTGTACATAGTTAATAATCATAATTCTCTATTCATGTTCTATTAATCACTTAACTGTTTTATTTACTTTACTATCTCATAGGATGACTTCTTTTATTTTGGGTAAATTTCCTTATTTTGATTCAAATGGAAATCTATAGATTACTTGACTTATCAATGCATTCAAAGTAATTTTAATATTCAGTTCTAGTCTTTATGAATGATTTATTTTTTGTTTGCAACTATCAAAATTCGATAAATCGATGCACGTACGGCATACGGGCAAAACAGTTAAGTAGTTAAACATTTTCCCAATGTGAAGTTCTTGATCACATGATTAGGAATTTTAGGGACAAATCAATTAGTGGGTTACTTTTAGTATTTATAAAAACAAAGACTGATGTCAGTAGAAACATTGAGCATTGGCAAATAGACTAAGAAATAGATATCAATCTCTAGAATTCGCATTTGAAAATTTCGGATTAGATGTTTTCTTTGTTTTACTCCCTTGAAAATATAGTTTAATAATAATTAACCAGACTCTAAATATTAAACATTAATTAACTAAATATATGGAATCTATTTAAATAATAATAATTTAGTTTTCAAGATAGAATAGTTAATTAATCAGAATGCAAGTTCTCATTAATCATTCGACAAAATTCAATTTTCTGATCACACGGTAAGGAAGTTTAGCGGTAAATCATTGAGTGAATTGCATTTGACATTTATAAATACAAAGACTGATGTGAGTAGAAACATTGAGCATTGCCAGATAGACTGATGAATATAAAAGCTCAATCTCAAGAATTCACCATTAAAGTATATCTTGGACCTCTTGATTCCACTGCCTTGAAAAAAAGTTCCAAAACAAGAAATTTCAGATTTTGTGATTTTAAACAAATTAATTACTATACTACTTTTTCTTTTCTAATTCTTATTTTTGTGTACCAGTCTAATTATCAGCGATGTCATATAAACTATCAATTTCAAGTCAAAATGAGTTAGGCATGAACCTTAACCTTAAATTAAAATAATACCAGCGGGTGACCGAGTTCCGCTCGGAGAAAACAGGTATCGAAGCTAACTCGTTGAAATGTCGGAAATGTGGGGCGATTTTCGACTTGGCAACCATCCTCGTATTATAGTATAAGATAAAATTAAAACTTAAGCTCCAAGCATGCGTTACGAGTAAAAGGGGAAAAATTATCTTATTAATATGTTGCCATCAGATTGACAAAAACTCAAATTTAAAAAAATAAATTATTATTGCGCATTAAACATATAAAAATGCAATTTTCATCACGTGTCTGCATGAAATGAAAAAAAAAAACAAACACATATATGAATATTGATATAGATGGCATGTTGGCTATAGATGGCAGCACGTTACCACTTGAAAATTTAAGTAGCCATTATAGCGAACTAATAAAGTTTGAAAATATCCTATCTTTAACTCCGAACTGCTCAACCGTAGCGCTTCAAAACCGGCGCCAATCGATTCCTCGTGGCCAAAAACCCCGGACCCCCAAGTTTACCGGAGTTTATTAATTCTGGGGCGATTTTCGACTTGACAACCATTCTTCGTATTATAGTATAAGATTTAGTACCTGAATTGAAGAACGCTCTTGAAAATGATAGAAGATTGCTTGAATTGTAGATTTTTTTCTTCAATTCCTACTATTAGTCCACATTCTCCCTATATTTGTCTTGTTCAGATTTTCTACCTTTAAAAAAATACTTTTTATTCATCCACTCAAGTTCAAGTAATTTTTTTTAACTTGTGGTGGATGGCATTTGATGTTAATACAGGTTTTTTTTTTTCAAATATTAATTCATTCAATAAATTTAATTCGTTTTTAATAATTTAAATAGCAATTTGTTTTAAATGGAAATCGACTGGCAGTAGTTCAGTCGGTAAAATTCGTGGATTTTGGCATTTTTCGCGTGAAAGTGAAGAATGCGAGTTCAATTCTTGAGAAAATCAACCAATTATGGATAAATTATTTATATCAGTCATAATTATTTAATAAAAAAGTAAATAAAATAAAATTTTCTTTGATGACCTAAGTAGAAATTGACTTTAATTTTTTTATATTACTTGTAAAACAAAGAAATTTATATTTTAAAGACATTTATTTAGAAGTGGAATAAAAAAAATCCATTAATTATAATAAATTGTGATGATGGAAGAGGTACTCAAAGAAGAAATTTCATGTATCAAATTATATAAATAGAAAGAGCAAAAACATTTGGATGTAGAAAAACTGCAACAATGAGCTTCATATAAAATCTACAAAAAAAAAAAACGCTTTTGAAGCTTTTTTTAAAAAGTTAACTCACCTTTTTATCCATACAGTTACAAGTATTAAATAGAAAATTCTTTTTTAAAGTTATACTTTAATTTAGATATTTTTATTTCTAATATGAAAGCTTCAGGATAATTACTTCAGAGACAAAAACAATGAATTCATTTACACTTTTGAACACTGTACAGTCCCAACTTCAAATTTGCACCCTATTTCTTTAACCCTTGTAATAAAGATAAAATAACCACAAAAAGAGATATTTTCATTTTGATTTTAGTAGAGGAAACAACCAAGCGATTTTGATTTAGAGAAATAATAAAATTATTTTCAATTCCATTGCTTCAATTGAAGAATTGTCACAAATAGTGTTTGAAAATATTTGAAAGATTAAACTATTGGAAAATTAAATTTTAACGAAACTATTTAGATTTTAATCATTTATGTAAGTAAAATAAAATTGATCCCTGAAAATTTATTTTAAAAAATTATTGACAGGATGTAGAAATAGTTTCAAGATTCCGAAGTTATTGCGCAAAACAATAAAATTCAATTTAATTAAGCACTATTTCTACCCCACCCCTTTTTTTAAAATGAGGAATATCCGGAAATCAACCATCTGTGAAATCTCATCAATGTGGTTTGAATAGTTTAATAATGAATCATTTAGCTTTTTCTCTTTTATTTAAAGATTAAGCCAAGGCTAGGGATAAATACTCGTCTTTGGAGCCGTAAGTTTTCAGGATCGAACCCGATTCCACCGAAGTTGAACATTAAATCTGTCAGAAACAAACGTCCTTCCGCTGGTGTGGTGTGGCAGGGAAAAGAAGGGTGCCAGCTGAGGTGTCTTCTTCGTCATCTGATAGTGGCTCAAAATTTCGTGGTCAGTCCCAAAATAACCCCAGGATTGCTGCTTTACAACGGGTCGTAAATATGAATAAACTAAACTAGACTTTTATATAGAAAGAGATAATATTAAATTTTATTACAATCGAAACAGTCTATCTCATTTTAAAATATATTGATGGAATAAGAATCAAGATTCACTTTTTAACATAAATAATTGTAACTATCGAAAAGTTTTCAGTATACAAATTATTCGAGCAGATGAGGTGTTAACTCACCTAGTTAAACTTGTTTTTCTACCTTTAACTGAAATATATATACATATATTTCAGGTAAAGTATAAAATCTGGCATTCTATGTCGCCATTGTATGTCCCACATTTTCTAGGAATTCTATAGAATACCAAATGAGAAATCAGCAAAGTATGAAATACATCTCCGATTCGTTTCGAAAATCAAGTGATAAGGCCGTTGTAATGAGGGTGACAGGTGGACTTCCAACCAACTTGGAACTTCTGAAGGAATTTTAAAACAATTATATACGAGATCACAATTCATTAAGAATTTGCTTATAACAGAAGATATTCCTGACCCTGTAATATTTCGGTCCTGACCATGTAATTCATATTCGGTCAGTTGCAGTTGCTCAGTCCAGTAGCAGAGGGTAATTATTCGCCAAATGTATGTGTAAAATTAAGTGCTAAATTCAGAAATGCCTCTATTTTTTAAAAAATCTTATTTAAAATTCCCTTCAAGCCTACCATATTGTAACAAGTAGATTAATTTTATGATTCTTTTTTTTAATATGAAAATATTGTTTCCCTTAATAAGAAAGGCATAATTTTTTTGTACAACTTTATTTTTCTTTATGTATTTTGAATAAATTTTTAATGCCATTCTCATTATTTGTAATATATCTAATTCTAAGGAATGTACGTCATTTATATAATAGCTTTATCAGGACATTTGTTCATACTTTGCCTAAAAAGTGTTTGCCATTCTGTAGAATTCCTAAGTATTATGTACAATTCCCTTTAATGCCTACGTATATATATTTCATTCTTTGCATAAAAGTATCCGGAATTGTATACAATACCTAGGCATTTTATACAACGCCGGCCTTTCATACTCTACCGGTAACATCACAGAGGCTCGTCAGAAGAAATATTCTACCTATATACAGGGTGCCCATAATCAAACGACCCTACTTTAAAGTTGTCTACAGGCGAGACTATTCTTCAGAGTATTGTGATATTTTGTATACTACATAATGAAGGAATGAGAATTAAAAAAAAATAATTCAAAATTTTGCCACCAAGGGAAGTTTTTAAAATGAATTATACATTTAACATATTTTTGACGAAACATGTTCAACAGGACGGCCATCATTTTCCGCAAATATCTGGAATTGTAAGATAGCATGTTCTACAGTTGACCACAGCAAGCACGCCAATGCCTTTCGAGCACAATTTTCATGCCAGATGGAGCTCCTCCACGCATTAGCCATTGTGTAAATGAAGTTCTTTATAATTATTTTACAGGAGAATATGCCATCAGCCGTCACTTTCGTTATCTGTGACCTCCCCGGTCTCCAGACCTAATTCCATGTGACTTTTGGCTATGGGAGCATTTAAAACATCTGGTAAGTCGTGGCATTCTAAAAACTTTACCTGATTAAAAGCATCTCACAGCATGTTCTTACTATTTCCCAGAAACATACTACGGTCATCTGCAGAACATGATGCCTTACTATTCCAGATGGTAGAGGAAAATGATGGCCTTCACGTTGAACACATTTTGGTGTAATTAAATTTGTCAAAAATATGTTAAATGTATAATCCATTTGAGAAACTGGCCCTGGTGGCAAAAATTTGAGCTATTTTTTTAATATTATTATAATTCTCTCAAACAAATTCCCAATCCTTTCATTATGTCCTATACTAAATTTTATAACTCTCTGAAAATAGTTTCGCACGTAGACAACTTTAAAGTGGGGTCGTTTAATTATGGACACTGTACAAACAGGTGTTTCTACGTAACATGTAGGTAAACTTTAGAACGAAAGGAGATTTTCATTTTAGGAACCAGGAAATTATATCGACATATTTATTTTGAGAACCATTGTAATAGGTAATCTTCATGTAAATATTTTACCTAATATTCATGTAAAAAGTCTTTCAAAATTGTCGTTTTTGACATTTCTGTCCATCAGGCACATTACTCTAATTAAAAAAACGAAAAATTAAAAATTTCATTTACTTTTTTGGTAATTATAAACGATGATGATGCAAAAAACAAAAAAAAATCATGTCAAACATTCTGTTGTTGGAAGGAAAATTATTTAAAATTTCTCCTAGATCCCAAGCAATTGTGTATTGATTGCTTAAAATTTTTTTAATAAACATCTTTTCAGAATTTTGATTATCTTAATGAAATCTAATTTCAGGTCAAGTAATCTTCAAATAAAGTTAAGCAACTTGCCATTTACCATATATTACCTGAAATAGAACATTTCATATACTTTTTCCATTCACAATTTTTTCTTTAGAAAAATTTCGCTGCGTCAAGAAAGTTAAAATAAAAAATAATAATGATGATGAAATATTTGAAAATAAGCTGTTTTATTAGATAAATAATAATGTATTGACTGCTGTGTCACTCATATTCGAGTGACAGTAAAAGCTCTCAATCAATGTAGAATTTGATTCGGAAGAACAAGCCTATATTTAGTTTATATCTCCTTGATTTAACCCATTGCTCAGCACGTGAATCACCTATGATTCGTACATACTATTTAATTAGATACTTTTTCTCTGCTACAATTAAAAGAGGGAAAATAAATAAGCATCATTTGGCAATGTTCTGAATCACAGTCATCAATCCTGAGTGAATGTGTTAAGAATTGGGGGGGGGGGGGAAATATATCTGACGTAAAATTATGTGCCTACAATTTTGTTCTAAACTCCTCCATATGGAATAGATTCAGAAAGCTGTGTCTATAACATGTAAAAAAAATAAAGATTGCATGCGTTTCATCGTTTTGACATATAGGACAAATTTAAGCAAATTTCTGGTTATTTGTTTTCTAAAGAAAATGTGATGCAAAAAAGAAGAAATATGCTGTCGAGCACTGAAATCTCACTAAGAGCAACACACTTCCTTTATTCAAGTAAGACCAACCCACGAAAGATAAGATTCCAATTATTTTCTACAGTTCTCGACTGTGCACATTTTTTTTAACCTTGCCCATTCCCTGGTCTTTTTTCTTTCCCGTTTTCTTTTCTTTCTGTGACTATGGGGAGCCTTGTTAAGGCGAGCGCGCGGTAAAGCTGATTTACGCGATCCCCACGCCACACGGCGGCTAACATCAGAGCTCCCCCACTGATTCCACCGGTGCCATTACCCATACATCCGCTTGGAAAAGGGAGGAACTTCTGGCACTAACAGCGACTGAAAACAAACAACGAATGAAATATGCCTAATCCCCCCCCCCTACTCCCAGCCAACTTACCTCTGCATTAATTCTTCCGAGGAGGGAAAGAGATTTTTAGTCCCCCCCCCCCGTGTTCAAACACCGGACGTAATTCATATACCTGGAGTTTGTTTTTATTCGGTTGTTCTTAATCCGTCGGGTTCCGCTAATGATGATCTTTTTGCGGCTTATTACACCGTTTTTCTAGGAAAGCTTTCTTTCAGGTTCGTTGTAACGTTCCATCATTAACAGGCGCTGGAATAAGAGACGGGTCTGGTCTCGGTGGTTCGTTTTGCTTTCAGAAAGGAAAAGGAAGGACTTTTTTTCTAATTTGGGTAATGCGTACCTTTTTAGCATCGCAATCTAAAAAGATTCATTTGAAAAAAAAAGTATGAACTTTACTTTTCTTATGATTAAGAGGAATCGAATGTGTTTATTAATGCTTGCGAATTAAGGTATATGATTACGTTGTACAATAAATTATTTGATAAAAATTATAAAATACTTATTAAATTTTTAAGGAGAGACTTTAATCCAACTAATCCTTTAAAAAAATAAAGGATTAGTTAGATTAAAGTCCCGTTGCAAAGCAACACTAGGGCTATTTTGGGACTGACCACGTAATTCTGAACCATGATCAGATGACGAGGATGACACTTGAGCTGGCAACCCCCTCCCCATACCACACCAGCGGAAGCACGTTTGGCCCTGACAAATTTAAGGTGCAACAGACCCCCTCACAAAACGTTTCTTCGGTGGAATTGGGTCTCGCACTTGAAGCCCTAATGCTCCAGACCTTACTATCTGCCCACCAAGGCGCTCAAAAAAATTAAATGAATAAAGGAAAAAGCGTATAAAGAAAAAATGTATTAATTAAAAGCTAAATAAGCTTTTAAAACTAGAAAAAAGTAAATTTTTATAGTTTTCTAAAAAAAACCGTTTTTCTATTAATTCTCCTAATATTGGGGTTCTATTAATAAATAACATAACATTTTCAATGTGCTCCCATTATGTAGCATTAAACGATTGTAAAATGTTTTTTTAATGAAAAGATGGCTTATTCCAACTTCTGGTAGTGCTTCAGAATGTATTGAAACATTTTCATATAAAACTGGAACAAAAAATATATTCTTTGCATTTTCATTTAGGAGAATTTATTGCGCAAAAATTTATAATATGAAAAATTAGCAGTTAAGGCAGTTTATTTAAATAGCATTAAAATATATATTGTATAAATATAAAAGGCAATCTAACTTTCCTAAAAATAATATCGGAAGCAAAATTCATTCAATTAAAAAACATATGAGGAATTAAGAATTCAAAATTTTGAAAAGATGATATTTCTCAGAACGATCGACTTTTACTAGTAGTATGCTACATTGAGAATTTTAATGTTGTTCTACTTTTTATTAAAACATTTATAGGACAATTCCAATATACTATCGAATCGAATATCTGTCGAATCGATTATCCGAATGCGTGAAACTACTGACTTAGGCGAACAATGTCTTCTTTTAATTGCCATTCCATATCAATTTTAGTATATTTCTAGCGGTCTTTGGCGCCCATGATATTTGCTCGTCCCATTAATTATATTAATGTAGTCAGTTTTACCAATCATATTTTATACTTTCAATTTTTTTTTTTTTACTTACAAGATGAAAGTATTAATTGATGTTGTTCTCGCGTTCCGCTTTACAACGAAAGGAGGGGGTGAAGCAGCTTCTGAGGGTAGGGAACCCCAGAGCACCCGAGTGTAAAAGTCTGACTTCTAGCTCACACACGTCACAAATTCTTTTTACGGGTGGACGTCATTTATACATTGCATTCATTCATCCATAGATCGTAATTTAGATCTGGAACAGAACGATCACCACTGATCCAGTACCTCCAGTGGTATTATTCTCGACATGGAGGACTTTGTGACCCTTACAGATTTAACGTGCCCCAGCCACTCCACACACACGAAGAATCTTCGGCGGGCAGGTTCGAATACACACCCCAAAAGATGCGAATCCAATTCCCTACCAATCAGGCTATACCGACCCAAATTCCAATAAAGAATTAAAATGAAATTAAAAATTAAAAATCAAATTACAAAGGAAATAAAATACAAAAGACGTTTTTTAGTATTTAAATTAAATTAATTTTCCTTACTTAAGTGACAAAATACAGAGGGTATTACATATTTTTAAATGATTTAGATAAGGAATTTTTTAGAAAACAAATATATTGGAAAGAAAGTTTCTGGCAAAAGACTGTTATACAAAAGGAGGGGGGAGGCTGATATTTTAAAAATTCCTCTTCCTTTAATATGCTTCGCTTAAACATGTGGGATGAAAGATATGTTCTCGCATTTTCTGAAGAGATAATCCAAACAAGTTGTGAAAGAATGGCATTAAAAATCCTAATGATTTTTAAGTGCAAAATAAGCAGCATTATCGGAGAGCATTAACAGTTTGTGGACGATTGTAAATTTGTATTCCTGTAAATCTGGGTTGCTCGTTTAAATGCTCTTTTCTTTCATTTAGTTCACTTAGAAATTGGAATCCCATGCTGCATTATAAAATTACTTGGTTATGTATATCTGAGAAGTTATCCCATGCTTTGAGACAGACCTCTTCCTTATAAAACGTACTTTAAGCTTGTGGTTAAAGCCATTCATTTATTTAGGCGGTTCCTTTTAAGGTTATGATTCGGATCATCCATCCAACTGAAAGGCCTCTTTTTTGTTATCTCCTAATAACAATACAGAAGTGTTCATTTAATCAGAAAGCAAGTGTGAATCACATGCGATTCACGAGACATGTTAACCTAAAAAGTCGAGCGGAAATCGAAACATAACAATCTCGCTGTTATTTCTAGGTAATTACAATATTTGCTTGAACTCATTCCTAGAATACAGTTTTAATGAAGAACAAATTACCAGAAACACACGTGGCTCCCTTTAAAAAAAGAATCTTGGGAATGTCCTATTTCTATTACTGCGACAAGAAGGATTGATTCACCTGTTTCGTCCAATCTCTCCACGGGTGCTACTAATCACGATTCTTTTTGACACGTCACTGTTTTATCTTACTAAGAAATCAAAAATCATAAAGCTCATTTCATGTTCCTTGTTTGTTTATTATTATATCGCTTTTTTTGTTGGTTTATTATGTATATTATTTGGGGCATAGACTGACTTTTGCAAAATATTTTGATCCAATGATTATCGTTCTTTTCCACTTATTGTTTAAAAATCATTGTCTTTAACGATTACCTTCCTTTACACATCGCATTAAAATATCAAATACAAAACTTTACGCTGCAGCATTTAGAGATGACTTCATGTTAATGGGCGATAGTTGTAAGCCGCATCGTGCTAACTTATTGAAGTATTTACTTTTGGGGGAAAGAATAATACGAATGGAATGGCCAGAGTGTTCCCCAGGCATGAGCTCAATCAAGCATGTTTGCGACATTCTGGGCAGTTTAATTGCTGGACGCCTACCACCCCCACAAACTCTCTAAAAACATTAAAAGAGTTTTTCTGGAGTAGTGGGGCAGAATACCCCAGCCCCTCATTAACAGCCTCATTGACTCGAAGCCTGAAAGGTGTTCACCGTTACTGGCCGTCCGAGGAAATCATCCCCTTACTAAAAACGATTTTCTTTCTCATATGCCCAAATTGCGGTGTGTGTGTGTGTGTGTGTGTGTGTGTGTGTGTGTGTGTGTGTGTG
>JAOUZG010002851.1:7718906-7741651 GCA_026289955.1 Argiope argentata | reverse complement strand
TGTGTGTGTGTGTGTGTGTGTGTGTGTGTGTGTGTGTGTGTGTGTGTTTGTGTGTGTGTGTGTGTGTGTGTGTGTGTGTGTGTGTGTGTGTGTGTGTGTGTGTGTGTGTGTGTGTGTGTGTGTGTGTGTGTGTGTTTTGGTACTCAATAAAAATGCAATTTTTTCTGCGAAACATTTATCATTTTTATCTCATATAGCCTACTACGTCTGCAGATAATATATCCATCGTTCAAACAATTCTTTCATTATTTTGAGCAGTATATATGCTAATGTCTTAAATTTAAATACCTTTCATTTCTCTTGCTATGAATTAATTATTCATTTAAAGATGTTCACTCATCAGACAGAATTATCATTGCATTTTAGGAAATGTTTTCGCTCTAGTATTTCTATTTTAAATAGAAATGAATAAGATAAAGTAGATCTTAAACTCTTCTTACATGCGTTAATAAAATACAAAAAGAAATTCAGCATTTCATTAAGCAAATGTAGGTTTTTATAGATTATTGATTTAATACAGATTTAGTGTTGCTTAAAAAAATATCTTCTATAATTTTGCATTCAATTTATTTGAATAGTTCTGAACTAATCAGCCAACATTGAATATTTGTGGTTCCAACCACACTTATCAATCTTATCCGCCTAATACAATGACAAAGAAGAAGTGTGGCATCTTATATTAGTTAAATCGGTTATGGAGAAACTTAAAAAAAGTGGGATCAGAATTTTTCCATAGCAATTGGTTGGTCTTGTTGGTTTTATATGGTTTATTGGCTCAAGAGCCACATACTCTGCCAATCCGAGCCATATCAGCAATACATAGGTTATGTTGTCTTCCTCTGGTATCTTCCACGAAAGTTGGTCTTTAAATGTGTTTCAATTAGCGGAAATTTAGGAAAAAAAGTAACTATTTATATTTAATTCGAATTTACAGGCTGAGTTTTTGTAGCCCATGAGTTAATATAATTCGTTAAAACATAACGGAAACTACTGTACTGAAATTGTTTTATGTGAATATTAATTCTAAACTTTTATCCACCATAATTAACCTTTGTTGGGCCATTAGAAGTATATTTCCTATTAATTTTCTCATTCTTTGAATTCAGTTATGACGGGTTGGGATCCATTCTCATAATTTTTTCCATAAGGCAGAAACCAAGATGTTCCAGTTTTTTATTTCACACAAAGTGATGCATCTTGATTTGTTATATAATTATTAATTAAAAAATTAATTAATGTGTCAAATTATATTTATCTAGTAAATCGAATGAATTCCTTTTTTTATATCTATCTGAAATTAGAAATTATTTCTATATACCCATATTAGAAAAGAAGGACCTTTTAAAGGGTTAAAGAAAAGTCTTTACAAATTTCATTATCTTTTTTTCTCAGATTGATTATTCAAAGAGGAAAAAAACTCCTGTAAAAAAATAATTGATTCTGAAAAATATGAAATACTTCCAACAACTAGCTGATATATGGAGAGAAAAAAGTTTATTCCCAACATTCTGCTAATAGATTTCCTCAAATCCTTCAGACGATCTTCCAGATTTGCGTGCTCGTTGCCAGATACCCAGAAAAGCGTGCGAAGGCATACACTCGAGTTCGCAGTTCCAAATTGGTCGTTTTTGTCACTTCGACATGAAATACTGCGCGAAAATCCACACCGAACTTGCCAAGTTAATGTCACCAGCACGCATCCACTTCTCACGATACCTGTCAGACGATATCCAAAAAAATCGTTTGGTATATAAGGAAGAAGAGGGGGGAGGGGGGCATCATCCCCCTCCATTTGTTATTTCCGGAAGAACGAACAAAGACCGCCTCGCCAATTTATAAACATGAAAGGGAAGGTAGCCTTATTAATTCAACCACTGTTATCTCCATAATATTTTAATAAGCTTAAATTCGTACTGAGGTCTTTTAAAAAGATTTTTGGCAACTGTTCCTGAAGATATATGACCCAATACGGGTGGCTCCACACATTCCGAAACTTGCCTACATGAATAAACATAATTTTCCAAGGAAATTTCTCAAAGGCTTTCCAAGCTGTTCCGTTCTCTTCTTTCGGGCCCCCTTCGTTGTGCCTCTTTCCGGTACCGATTAGATAATAGCGTGGTGTACGGTGATATCTTAAAGATATCGCTCATCATTTTAGTGAGATAAAAAAAAAGAAGATACATGCTATGTGTAATGAATCCTAATATTACGCGATCCTTTGCGCTCTTCCTTTTTAATCAAAGTGATGTTCTCAGAGAGAGGAAATGGTAAAAATTAGACGTTGGGGTAGTAATTGGAAAATGAAATGACGGAACCAATTACAAATGATAGATTAGATTTTCTTTGGATCTAACGATTTTGAATGTTTTATAGGAGGACTTTTTAAACTGTGGGTGTTGGATCACAATGGTGTCGCCTAGAAAGGTAATAATAATGCCAAATATATCAGGTTATTTCCATTTTTCAGATTCTTCGACTTTTGAAAGAAAAAAAAATTATTCGAATCAATTTATCAAAGGATTTTTTTTTGGATCATTATAACTTGGTATTTCATCTTATTAATGTTTTTTATTTAAATGCGCTATATTACAGATTATAGTATTTCAGATTTGTTGCTGAAATTTAAAGAGGCAACGATTGGATGTATTTATTATATTTTAAGATCCATATAAAGCTTTGTATGTTAATCAGCTAACTATTAGATTATAACAATAGATTATATTCCATCATTTTCTTTCCATCATTTTCTTTCCATTATTTTCTTTCCATATGGAATTTTTGAAAAAAAAATGGAAAAAGAAATCCATTATTTTCTCGGTAGACGGCTGTAAAATAATAATGGATTTCTTTTTCCCCCAACCTAATATTTCGACATCTTCAGAAAATATGTATCTAAACTGCCATAAATATAAATATAATAAATAATTAATTATAAATACAATATTTAAATAATTATTATAAAAACATACAAATTGACATTGAATAGATTCGTCATAACGTAAAATGTTTCATTCAATTCCTACTATTAATTCACACTCTCCTTATATATGTACATCTTGTTCAAACTTTCAATCGTTTTTAAAATACTTTTTATTCAGCCACTCCAGTTCAAATATAATTTTTTTTTAAATTTTTAATGGATGACGCTAGATGTTAATACAGCTTTTTCAAACATCGATTCATTAATTAAATATAATTAACTTTTAATTCTTTAAATAGAGTTTTAGCAATTTGCAATGAAAGCTGAAAACGACAGGCAGTATCTCGATCGGTAAAATGCAAGGATTTCAATATTTTTCGTGTGAAGGTGAAGATTGCGAGTTCAATTATCGCGAAAACCGAAATTTTTTGATGAATGTTTATATTAATCGTATGCATGCAATAAAAAGTAATTAAAGTAAAAATTCTCTTTGTTGAACTAAATATTGGTTAAATTTTTTTTTTAAAAATTATATTACTTGTTTTTTTTCTGGCGAGTGTACTCGTCAAAGATAGTTAATTAGTTAATAATTAATACTATTTCAAAGTTTTCAAATAAATTAAATCCTAAAAAAATTAGGAACCTCGCAAAATATAAAATCATATGTCATATCCATAACACTTTCTATCTCCATTCAAAAAAAATAGCTTAAGATGTAATTGTTTTTAATATAAAGAACTGATATAAACGATTTTTATTCGATCCAGCCTCTAAACTCATAAAATTTTGGGCAAAGTGTGTGTGTGTGTGTGTGTGTGTGTGTGTGTGTGTGTGTGTGTGTGTGTGTGTGTGTGTGTGTGTGTGTGTGTGTGTGTGTGTGTGTGTGTGTGTGTGTGTGTGTGTGTGTGTGTGTGTGTGTGTGTGTGTGTGTGTGTGTGTGTGTGTGTGTGTGTGTATATGTGTGTGTGTGTGTGTGTGTGTGTATGTGTGTGTGTGTGTGTGTGTGTGTGTGTGTGTGTGTGTGTGTGTGTGGTAGAGAGGAAGATTGAAAGAAAAAGAAAAGGGGGGGGGAGAGATTGAAAAGAAAGAGAGAGAGAGATTGAAAAAAGAGGAAGAAGTGAGAGAGAGAGAGAGAGATTGAAAGAAAAAGAGGGAGGGGAGTGAGAGAGAGAAACAAATTATAAGGCTTAAAAGATATCTTATTCAACCTCCAATTGTTTATGCAACTCTTTTCAAATGTCATAAATCTGAAGTCAACGATTTAACAGCCTAAATCTGTTAATATCGCCATTGATAGAATGTAAATTTCATTTGAAATAATGTTGAATTACATTCCTTAAAAAGTTTAAAAGGATCAGAAAGATAAATTAAGTATTCTTTTGCAATATTCAACGAAATCCTCGTGGCCTAATCTGTAGAAGCTTTGATATCCCTTTTGCAAGACATGGGCTGAAAACCTATTGATTTTTTATGACACTCGTCATCAATTTGATTAATCTGTTTTAGAATTTGAAATGAGAATATTTATTATTTTATTTTATTTCCTTCCTTTTTTCAAACCTACTTCATTTTCATTAAAATCACTCCTATTTTAAATTGTTACTGTGCTTGGTTTAGTTTAGTTATATTAATGCTCCGTTGTAAAGCAACACTATTGCTAATTCGGACTTGGTAATTTTGAACCATGATCAGATGATGAGGACGGTAACTGAGCCGGCAGCCCGCTATCCACACCACACCATATTACACTAGCGGAAGGAAGCACTGTGAGTAAATGTGTATTACATAACCAAGAACTGATTTCATTTCTTTTAAATTTTAGAAGCTTTAATAATTATTCATAAAACATCTTTTCACCTAAACACATTTTGTAAAATATATCAAATTTTTGCTAAATTTTTGCCACTCTAGTGGGTTCTAATTCTAACATCTTTGTCATGGTTTATAATCACTAACTTAGCAAGGAAACATCCTTTTGTTTTTCGTCACGCTTTCAAAAAGCACAAATTTAAAACAATTCAGTTTTTGCAATTTTATGATAATTTTTATTCACAGTTAATAAATTTTACAAATTTGGGAAAGCCTCAGATAGAAAATTGTTTTATAGACAATTCTCTAATTATCTTTTTAAGCCTCTTTACATCACTGTGATTTGAATAGAATTTTACCTTCCTCAATACTTCTACACGACCCTTATCAGAATAAAGAGCTATTTTTCCATTCCTACGATTAGTTTCCGTTCTCCCCATATATATTTATATATATATAGTTCAAATTTTTAATCATTAATAAAATACTTTTTATTCATTCAATCAAGTTCAAATACATTTTTTTAATTTATAGAGGAAGACACTCGATGCTAATACAGTTTTTTCAAACATTAAATCATTCATTAAATTTAATTCATTTTTAATACTTTAAATGGAGATTTAGCGGTTTATAGCGAAAATTGAAATCAAGAGGCAGGTGACAATCGGTGAAATGCGTGGATTTTTAGTATTTTTCGAGTGAAGATGAAAAATACAAGTTCAGTTCTTGTGAAAATCAATCATTTTTTTATAAATTATTTACATTAATTGCAATTATTTAATAAAATGCAACTAAAATAAACATTGTTGACCTGAGTAGGAATTGACTTAAAAATTTTTTTGTATTACTTGCTTATAAATATCTTTAAAAAATATGATTTTTAATATACTTTCCGTGCAATGAAAACCAAATGTATTTCAAATTTGTTGTAATGCATCTGACAAAATTTATTCTCCAGATGATTCATGCTAGGCGATGTTTTATTTTTCAATAACAAGCGTCGCACAAGATATATGACGTTCGCATTCCTTGATTAATAATGTTTGCATTTATCTGTTATATTTTATTGACGCTGATGTTTTATTCAGCAAACAGTTTGACAAGATTTTACTCCATCTAAGAAAAAAAATTATTAAAAAAAAGTTGTCAATATTTTTTTTCTAAAATATATAAACACAAAAATAGATTCTCGTTTATTTTCAATTTGAAGTTGTGCGTTTATTACAATTTATTTCTTAGTTCAAACTCATTGAATGATGGAATTTTGAACTTACTTGATAAGGTTTTTAAAACAAATTTTTTCTTGTTCCTGCTACAAATTGATATTTTTTATAAAATGATAATTTATGTTTGCTTCAAACTTTATATTTCCTTTTAGATATTTTAACTAAAACAATGAAACTGAATTTTTACCATAAATTTATCGCTTTACGGAGACTTATTCTTTCATTTTAAATTATATTTAACATCAAATACACAGTACCATCGTCAAATTCAAATAACTCACTTCAGTTTCTATTAAATTCGTATTTTTTCAGTCTTTTCCAACGACAAAAGATGCCTTTTTTAATAGTTACATATTTTATATCAGAATTTAACATCTATAATAAGATATTCCAAACGAGCCAGATCGTTATGAAAGGTGATTAATCTACAATATAATTAAAAAGAATATCAAAGAAAATATTTAAAAGATGCAGTTATAACCTAATTAAAACAATATTCTAAAATCTCAGCTTAGCAATCAAACACTAAAAATTTGAATCCTAAAGTTGATGAAGATCTAATTTTATAAATGTTTGGAAAACGGGATGAAATTTCAATCGACGTTCTCTTTCCCAATTTCATTGTTTGATATTTTCAAACCAACATTTTCTTTAAAAACTAAAATAAAATGCATTTTATTTTTATGAAGTGAAATTGATTTATTTGTAAGGCTAGCTTTAATATTTTTACTGTGAAAAAGATCGTTATTATTATTCATTTTTTTTTTTGAAGATACGCATTGATAAAGAATTCCTTTAATCAAAATCAGTGTCAAAATTATTAATGATAGCAACTTTATAAACGTCATCAGCAAAATTGCAACTGCCCCAATAGCTTAAAACTCCAATTTATTGAGTAAGTTTCATTCTGAAATTTAACGAATGTGCTTTGATTTAAATAAAAACGCACATAAACCAATTTTTTTAAAAATAAAGGATTCTGTTTAAATTTTTTTAATTAGAAAATATTCGTTTATGAATTTTACAATCATTTTAACATGTGACGAATAAACTTCGTTCTATATAATTGGGAATTCTACATTTAAGGGACCAAGAACCTTTTTCCGAAAAAGACATTCTTTTATTTAATTATTACTAATTTTTATTTACCAAAATTGAAGTTAGTAATAAAGAAGATTTTTTTACGAATAATATCATATATTATAATAACTTTAAACTATATATAAAGAATAAAGAGTTTTAATATTTAAATAGAATAAAAATGTTGTGAAATAAAATATTTTTTATATAATAACAAATTGAAAAGGAACTGTAATGCGATAATCTTCAAGTTAACAACCCTAAATCGATACGCTAGGTTAGAAATCCCAGTAAAATAACTTTAAAATGTTCTTCAATTTTATTATAGACTAGCCGCCTTTGGCGAACAGTAGGTTCGCCAGTATTAATGCTCGCTAAAATTTTCATATAATATTTTATGTAGCTGTGTCTCATAACAGGTTTATCCAAATATTTTTAAACAAAACAAATTTTGATAATCATATAATTCTTTTAGAGTATTATTTAGTATTATTTTCTTCAGATGTTCTGTTCATTGTACTACTCATCTTTCTCTTTCTATCTGAGCAATAATTGTCCCGGAATTGATATTTTACTTAAAAGGTGGAGAGAAAGGTCTAAAATTCTACGTTTTTACAGAATGAGATTCAAATTTTCATAAATGTAAACACACTAAACAAATAAAGACACAATTGGTTTTCAAGAGATGCGAAAGTTTAAAAACAGCTCGGAAAATGCCGCGCACAGAGGAAATAATGGTCAAACACACGCACACACTTCTTTTCTTTTTTTTTCTTTCTATCCTTTTTTTCTTCACTACTTTTGTTTCTACAAACCCTTTTTTTCCCTTTGTTATCCTTTTTTTTCTTCCATGCCCAGATTTTATTTTGAACAGGCATAGATTAAATATTCATACAGACTAATAATAAAAGCAGCTATTTTGTTTCTTTTTTAAACATCCCGTTATCTATGAATGAAAACCAACTGACTTCGCGCATTTCTTTCTCAACAAATTCATAATTTATTACTTCCTGCTATCTAACTCAGTTGGTGTGGGGGAGGGAAATGAAGATTTTTGGCGGGAAAGTAAGAAAAGTGTCGTTTTAACTATTTTCCTCGCATTTTTTTCATTTTTTCTAGCCATAAGAACCATCCTCGTGTCTTAACGAAAATATTTTTAAAAAATTGACCGAATTGGTCGAGCCGTTCTCTAGTTTTGCGCTTAGCTACGCATTTCGGAATCCATTTTTATTAATATAGATAGATTCTATAATTACAGTCAGATTAGTTTCCTTTTAATATTTTAAAAATAAAAGTTCATAAGATTGAATATCAGGTCATTTGAAAACTAAAAATATGTGGTTTTTCTCATATAGTTTTTAGATTAAAAAAGCAGTTTCTAAAAAATAAATAATCTTTTAGAAAAATATTACAGCATATAAACAAATAAAAATACATTTTGCTATTGAAAAATGCAAGTAAATATTTTGATATAGCATTTCTATTTAAACGATCTCCATGAAAATAATTTTATATATACCTAGATATATTTGATGAAAAAAAAATCATTTGAAAAAAAAAAGCTTAAAACTATGTATTTAAAAACTTTTAATTTTTAAAATATCATACATTTTTGAAATCGACAGAATATGGCCTGTTTATGAAATTAAAATTGAAAAATAATTTTTGGATGATACAATTTGTCCTACATCCCAGATAATTCAAAAATTCGATTTTTAAAATATGAATAAAAATTAATTTAATACAAAAATGTGTTTAGATAACTTATTTCTCGATTCTAATTCAATTCCTGCTATTAGTTCACTCTCTCCCTATATATATTTATATATCTTGTTCAAATTTTCAATCGTAAATAAAATACTTTTCATTCATCCACTCAAGTTTAAATACATTTTTTTAACTTGCAATGCAGTTGACACTTGATGTTAATACTGTTTTTTCAAAAATTCATTCATTCATTAAATTTAGTTAATTTTTAATACTTTAAATAGAGTTTTAGCGGTTTATAATGAAGATTCCAATCAACAGGCAGTAGCTCAATCGGTAAACTGAAAGAATTTCAGTATTTTTCGTGTGAAGGTGAAGAATGCGAGATCAATTCTTGCGAAAATCAAACATTTTTTGATAGATTATTTATATTAATTGCAATTATTTAATAAAAAGTAACTAAAATAAAAAAATTTCATCGTTGACCTTAGTGGGAATTGACTTATTTTTTTATAATGTCAGAACATGATGTTGGTTTGGGAATGAGATTTGTGCCGTCAACAAAAATCCGTAAGTGAAAAATAAAAAAAATCCGTGGGCGGAAAATTGAAATTTTATTATCTGCACGAGCATCTCAAAAAAGCAACTTTTAATAACGTGTTCTGATCGCCTTTACAAAAGCTTTGATTAATAAAAATAAGTTAATGACTACAGCCAAAGAAAAAGTGTCATTGTGAGCACGTAATTATATGAAATTAAATAAGATGGAAATTTCATATTTTTTAAACAATAAATGCAAGAAGACAAAAAAATTTGGATCGTTTGAAATACTAAAATGGCTCATTCAATGAAACGATTAAAATGAATAAAAATATCATTTAACTTGCACGAGCACGGGATGCTTGGCCATTCAAGAAATGATGTTCTGACAGGATACATTGAAATATGCATTGCAGATTTCATTTTAATCTTTTTATCTATTTTTAATATTTTAAATAGAGTTTTAACAGTTTGTAATGAAGATTGAAATTGATAAGCAGTAACTCATTCGGTAAAATGCAAAGATTTCAGTTTTTTTCACTTGAAGAAGAATGCGAGTTCATTTCTTGCGAAAACCAATCATTTTTTGATAAATTAATCGTATTAATTATAATTATTTAATAAAATGTAACCAAAATAAAAATTTTTTTGCTGACCTAAGTAGGAATTGACTTAATTTTTTATAAATATGTATATTACTTTTTAAAATTTACTATGCATAATAATAATTCAGATTTCATGTGCTTTTGGGTCTTTTCGCCTTAATTTTTATTCATTTTCTATCCTCCCATGTTTTCAGACTTCAGTTGAACTGCTTAGTGACCTTGCCATTTATCATTTCAATGAATCCTTTCATGACAAAGCATTTTAACAGCATTCTTTACGCAGCTTCATATATTAACAAAATGTAATTAGGAACCAAAATACCTGGATAAAATCCCAATGATTTATCTCATTCAAGCACAAAACTACTCAATGACCATGAATTTTTTTTTTTTTTTCGAAATAAATTATGTATTTAACTTAAACGCTCCTGTAGCGAAAACGGAAAACTGAAAAGGTTTAATTATTTATTACCGCATAGTTTTCTAGAATAAATGCTTTCTTTAGAGGATCTATTTGGAAATGGGTGACAGCTTTTCCACATAAATCGTCCTGCTGTTTGTAAAAAAGGCTCCCTAACAAATGCATTCATTGCAAGATCTTCTGCTATTGGACAAGCAGGGGAGGGGGACAGCGAGGTGAAAGCATAACGTGTTCATTCATTGTATGGCAAGTGGTTAAGTGCTTTGTCCCTTGTCAGATCAGCCAATGGTCGACTGTCGTAAAGCAGGGTTTTTGACACCCTCTCTCACTGCCACTGAGTGCAACAGGTGAGAACAAGGTTCGCCACACCTTGCAAGAAGTTTCAAAGGCTCTACCAGCGAAGATGTTGATTAACAGAGGAGATAGTGTCTCTCATTCTGATAAATTTTTAAGGGCCATTTTTCTTCTCAAAGACGCGTTTTGCAGTTGAGAATCTCAGTTCTGAATTCATATTTCATGTATTTTTGTCTAGAAAGTTCTGAGCAGAAGAGGATTTAGAAGAGGGGGGATTTAGAAATATTTTAGAGGCAGGATTGGAATGTTATTGAAAAAACGATGATAAAATAACAATTTTGAAGGAGAATAGATTAAGGGAGGCGCTCGAAAAAGATTTTCAATACTTTAAAAGAAAATAAATATTACTATATTACTACAACCTTTAAATGTCAGCATTTCTTTTAACCTAAATAGGAATTGATTTATAAAAATTTTTTATATTACTTGTGCTACATTAAATTAGGAAAAATAAGAACAAACGCAGTAAAATAAAGAATTAAATTATGCTCATATTACATAAATTTTACCATTTTACGGATAATACTAAAGCCCCACACTGCTATATAGTAAAAATTCATACAGTAAAATCACAGCCGTCATTTCATTCCTCATGTTTTTCTAGTAATTTTTGCAAAACAAACAAATACATCTTTTTGTTTGTTTGTTTGGTTTTTTTGTGTGTGAGAGAGAGGGAGGGAGGGTGAGAGAGAAAGAAAAGGAGGAAAATAGAGATTTTTTTTTTTTTTTTTTTTTGAAAAATTGCATTGTGTATTGTTTTTTGTACGCAATAATTAATGGAAATGAGTTTTCTGTGTGATAATTTTTATTTGAATAACCTTTTACAGTGCTATCTATTTAACCTTTCGTCGAAGAATTACCCCTATTAAAAAAATGAATATTCAATTAATCATATATGTTTCTGTTCAGCAAAAAAAAAAAAAAAAAAAAAAAAAAAAACGAAATTTTTAAACATTAAATTTAAAATAAGCAGAACGAAGGTGAACTTTGCATGGGATGGGGGAAAATTAAAAAGCACTACTTACTTACATTTCAAACTTGCCTGATGAAACTGCAGCTCTGATACCTCTAACTTCAAAGGGAGAAAGGTTTTATAAGTTTCAAATCAATCAATCAATCAATTTTGTGTCCATTTGTGCAATCAATTGATATTCCATGGATTGCCTGATAATAAGCTCAACTTCCGTTTGTCTTGTTTGTTGATTGTTGATTTTCTGTTTGTTTCTAATTGTTGATTGATGTTTGAGATTGAAAAAGCAAGCACAAAGTATTAAAAAATAAGCTAGATTTTTTTAAAGCAGTTTTAGATACACTATGACATTTAATAATTTATCTAAGAGCCAAAAATCTGTGTTCGGTGTCTACGATTTATAGCTTAGAAACTCCATTAGGATATGAATTGTTCACTGAAATAGGGATCTTTTATCAACATTAAAATATACAGTGGCTCAAACAATTGAGAGTACACCTTATTTTTGATTGATAATTTCAACTTTCAATACAAATAATACGCTAATAAGAAGTCCAAACATATTTTTATTTTTACACGTAACGAAAGGTTTAATCTAAAATTAAAATGAAGAAAAATCAAAGAAAAAACCTCTAAACTGAAAAATATCAGAATCATTTTACATAACTACACGCAGATTTTTGCCTCAAAAAATTGAGACCAATGCAATTTTTGTAATATCTCGAATAGAAAGAAAGTGTTAAGCTTCAGTTGCATGTCTTTTGAATTTTATAATGACCTTTTGACATTGCGGTACAGATTCGATCAATTTTTGGTGGTATTTGAAGATATTTAACCCTTTCATCTTACAACAATTGTATCTAATTTGGTGTTTTTGAACCACTATTTTGAATGTGGCGCACAGATATTCAGTGGCATTGATATCAGGGTATTGTGGTAGTGTGTGTGAATGCTGTTCACAATAAAAAAGTATCATTATTTTAGCTTTATGTGCATTCTTTTTGGGATCTTTGTCCTGCTGGAAAATGAAATTTCTACCTAAAACCAAATTCTTAGCACTTTCCTTCAGATTCCAAATCCAACTTGCTGCTGAAATTTCGTAAATCAGAGGCAGAATTGTAAGTGCTGAAATTGTGCAAAATGTCATTAGACAAGCTGGATATAAAAGTAAAATTACTGAAGAGAAACCGTTCATCAGATTGCAATTTCAGAAAAAGAGTTTGAAGTTTTCAAAAACTCATAAATTGAGGACCAATAACTTTTGGAAGAAAATTATACTTAATGATGAAAGAAAATCAAACATTTTTAGCAGAGACAGCCATTAAAACGTCTGAAGAAAGCCTACTTCTGCTTTGGCTTTAAAAAAATTTGCTTTTTACAGTTAAGCATGGTGGTGACTCTACCATAATTTAGGATAGCTTGGCTTCATACGAAGTAGGAAATTTAGTTCTTTATAGATGACATTATGAACCATATGGTTTACTTAAATATACTTAGTAGCAATCTGAAGGAAAGTGCTAAAAATTTGGGTTTATGTGGAAATTTCATTTTCAAACAGGACAATAACCCCAAAAAGGACGCACGTAACGCTAAAAGAGTCACATGAGAAATAAAATTTATATAACAAGCTACAATTTTGAATTATTGTTTGTTTGTTTTTAGTGTGTGACTGAATGATCTGCAGAAGACTTTTTATTTAGTATTTTTTATTCAAAACTTGATAGACAATTTTCCCTTAAGACTTCATACCGACTTTAATTCGTCAGCTTCGTTTTTACCTTGAATTGTTGCATTATAAACGCATAAACAGAATTCCGAGTTTTTATTAAAAAACAATAAATCTGGGGATTGGAAATTCATCAAAAATTGGGGATAAATTGCATTGGTAACTACAGTACATTCTCTTGTGTACTTAGTATTCGAAAAAGCAAAAATTCTGTTTCAGCTTAACAAATTCTTTGATTAGTCTAAACTTTTATATGAATATTACTTGGTGGTACCTGAATCTCATAAGATTAACGATAAATATATTCGTATTTGAGCAATATTATCTAAACATTTATTTTTAAGTAAAAGTACTGTTTCTTGTTGATTTAAAATCTAAAAACTGAAATGAATTATAACGAAGAATTAATGTTTGTATTAAAATTTTTAGAATGTGAGTTTTTTTAAAGAAAAATATGTATTCAAATTAATTAATTCATTTTGTCTATAACCATTTTTGAAACTCATTTTTCTTTAGTCAAATATTATTCAATTTATTTTTATAAATCTCAAAAAAATAGACTGCTGTATAGATGTCAGAAGAAGTTTAATGAACAATCTATCACTAGATAAAGATAAAGGGCAAAATCGTTTCCTCTGAAATTAAAAGATACCACTTTAATTTTCCTTAGTTTTTCGCACTTTGATGCAATTGTCTGACATCTTCTCTTTCTCCATTGGAGAGAATGAACCAGGTGACCGCCTCTTCCAAACGGTCATCCATTGGCAGTCAGGCATAGCGCACCGTACAGCAGTGGCCTCGCAACTCCCATTGGTCGCGATCGTGTCCCCACTTTCTTTCTCTAACTGCGACATTATTTTAATGAGCCATGTTACGCATTTGCATTTGAATGCTACTGGTTATTAGAATCATTAAGTTTTATTTTTTCATAGTTTTTATGCGTAACTCTGATGTAGCTGTCGAATGGGATTTGAATAGAAAATGGCCTATTAGTGGAATAAAAGTGACGCGATTATACGGACCTCTAATTGAAAATGGGCTTTTCTTTTTTTTTTCTCTGTAACTGTTACAAGTATTAGTCATTCTTGTTGATTCGAGGATTTTTATGAAGAACAGGAAGTTAATTATCAGAAAAAAAGGTCGTTACCTAATACTATTAAAGTTATTAAAAATAAAGCTCAGCAGAAAAATGTATTTACTCAGTAATGTGTGTCTTAATATCCGGTTTTCTTTGCGGAAATGAGCTTTATTAACAAACAAGCAAAATCCGGCTGAAGCAAATAATCAAGAATTAGTAAATAAATGGATGGAAATATGACTCTGCTGTCTATGGGTATACATAAGAGAATCAGATTTTTTGTGGGCTTCAGACCGAGACGGTCTTAAAATTAGAAAAAGCAACACAAGCTAAAGGGGGGGGGGGGGCTATAATGTAATTCGAAAAATCAGCTTTAAAAAAATCTGGTACAGTAAAACATTCACTCATAAACATTTTATTAACTGATTAGACGAAGTATAAATAGAATATTTTATTGTTACTTTTTGCTTTTTTTCTGGTTTATTTATATATTTTTTATATTTAGAAGGATTTTATATACATTGAAAGTTGGAAAAGTAAAATTATTCAGATTTTTTAAATAAAATAGCACATTTTTATAATCTGAAGTATGTATAATAAATACAGAATGAGAATTTGATTGATTTTCTCTCTACAGGCCTACGGCTCGAGAAAATATTGTCACGATGACTGAATTAAAGACACGGATAGTTAGAAACAATTGCGTTTATTAGCACCAAGCAACTCACTGGAGAACAGAATGGAGAACTGAGCAGAACTCAGCTTTTATACATCTGTAGAACATTCGAGAATCCTCTCGCTCGAACAGTAAAGAATATTCTAGAATCATCTTGATTTTAGAGAAATAATAGGAACAATTTTAAATTAAAATTCCAGTCTTTGGATAAAATGCGTTAGTCGGGAATCTAACCAAGGACCAAAGAATTTAGCGTCCAAAGTTCTGTCAATCGAGCCATGGTGAATCACAACAGTCTTTCTTTTTGCGGCAATATCGAATTTTATACAATATCTCTACTTGAGAGGTACTTAGTTGTTAACCATCAGAATTCATTTTAAAGGGAACCAGACACACATTTAAAGGGAACCAGACACACATCTTTTTTTTTCAGATCTGGTTTCCAACACAAAATACTAAGTATCGAAGCCTATAAGGCTCCTGTGACCTAAAATTTTAGCGGAAATTTTATGTTAGAGGTTAAGATAAATTACATTGATTCTAAGCACTGGGAATAAATTTTCCATAATTTTATGCTTTATTATTCTCTCCTTCACAAACATAGAGCAATTCAAGAATTTATAAAGATAATTTCTTTAACCGCCTTCGTCTGCGATATCAATTTAATTAATTTTGTCACGTTCATCATATTTGATGAACTATATTTTATCACAATAATTAAAAAATAAGATTTTAAATTATTTTGGAATAATGCATATTGTACATTCTTACAGTGCCAAACAAAACTGGAAAAAAAAATTTGAAGCTTGAGGACTTTACCAAAGTTTCATTTGTGATTTCATTCAAAAATAGGAAATGGGGGAGAGGGACAGTGACTACTGCTGATTCATCTAGAGATAATGAACTGCAATATGACATAAAAAGTGACGAAATCAGTACAGTGGTTGTGACTGGTGGACTTTCTCAAGGTAAATAAATTTAATTATTATCATGTCAGAACATAGTGTTGGTTTTGGGATGAGGTTTATGGTGTCAACAAAAATCCGTAGGTGAAAAATAAAAATGTTATTATCCTCATGAGCATCTCAAAAAATCAGCTTTTAGTAGCGTGTTGCCATTGCATTTACAAAAGCTCTGATTTTTAAAAAATAAGTTAATGCCGACATCAAACAAAACCTAGAAAAATGTCATTTTGCGTGATTATATGAAATGAAATAAATAGAAAATGTGATATTTTTTAAAACAATAAACGCGAGACAAAGTTTTTTTGATCGCTTGCAATACTAAAGTGATCCATTCGATGAAACCATTAAAATGGATAAAATCATTTAACTTGCACGAGCACGTGGTGGCTTCAAGAAATTATGTTCTGACATGATACATTGATGCATAGCAGATTTCATTTAAATATTTTATTTAGAATTGTGTTTATCTTACGTGACTTGGATTTATCAATTTTCTTTAAGTCAGTGGCAATGATTTGAGTACTAAGCGTTGCTGCCAATATTTAAATAAGCAAATCATAAAACAGAATGTTTTAATCCATACTACATGAATAACTATTCAGAAAATAATTTTGATTATAAATGAACCATATTTTGGTATGTGTTATCACTAATATTGATGTTTTAGCATTAATATAAATATGATGAAATTCATAAAATATAATTCACGTTACTTATTTAAAATAATCCGGTCACAATAATGATAGAGGATGGTATTTGGCAAGTTATACTTGAAGATAGCTAAATCAACAAGTTGATGGTGAAAATTGAAGCAATTTGCTCAATAGTTTCGGGCTCTGACAAAATTTTATGTTGCAATATCCTCCTTCTTTTTCCTCTTTCCATTGTACAATAAATTATTGTCGACTGATCATGAACGCTTAATAAAAGTTATTTCATTATGTGACTACTTATTTCTAAGTTTAGTTTGACATATTTCAGAGTTAGTCCGATTTGGTATCAATTTTCAATTTTTTTTATCATGCCAGAACATGATGCTATTTTTCTGATGAGGTTTTTGGCGTCGACAAAAATCCGTAGGCTAAAAATTGAAATTTTATTATCTGAACGAGCATCTCAAAAAATCAGCATTTTATAACGTCTTGCTATTGCATTTTCAAAAATGATTTTTAAAAAAATTCAGTACTACACAAATAAAACCTAAAAAAATGTCATTTTGAGCACGCGATTATATGAAATGAAATAAATAGGAAATGTGATTTTTTTTAAACAATAAAAGTGAGACATTTTTAGATCGTTTGAAATACTAAAGTGACTCATTCGATGCCACCATTAAAATGGATAAAAATATAATTTAATTCGCACGAGCACGTGGTGCTTGGCCGTTCAAGAAATTGTGTTGTGACACGGTACATTGAACTACGCACAGCAGATTTCCTTTTAATATTATTTTTTTAAAGGGACTGTTCAAAATTGCCCGAAAAAAACTTTCCTTCGATAAATAAATGTATGTTGTTTTTTCAGAAATAAGAAAATGCAAGAATAAAATGAAATTCCACCCGTTCTTTCAAAGACATGTCATTTCAACAACTCAATTGACTTAAATACACGAAGCTTCATGTGTGATCTTGTGTACCACAATCGTGGTTCGATGTTAAATTTTCATTTCATTTGGTCTGAAAAAGAAAATCCTTTAAAATACTTGTTTTGCTTTTTGGTACCTAGGCAATAACCGCATCGCTAAGATCTCTTACTAAATATATTTAAAAAATAGAAGATTTACACCTCGTAAATATTATTTGTCAATAATATGTAAAGCATTCACGATTTTGCCCAATGTCCACTATTTTATGCAGACAAGGTGCGTAACAGCTTTATCAAAAATATGTATCAGAAAGTTTTCGGGTAACCATTTGATTACTTTCTCATATACGAAATAGACATGTATTTTTTATGGGACTTATATCAGAGGCGTGTGGTTAGACAGATATGGTACATGCCAGTGGCATGTGGTTGGGACATGCCAGAAGGCATGTGGTTAGTAAATAAGTACCGGTTTTCTTTACTAAACGACAAGATATGCAATTTCCAGGTGTAGGACTCTTAAAATACACAATTTGAGTTTTCGTGTTGTTTATGGCCTGCTCAAGATCCACAAATTTTATAAGAGAGTAAGGAATAAGGTACTTACGTATTAGACCGTCGACGCCAACGGTCACCATTGGTTTAGTAACTCATTGGCGAAGGATTCAAATTTGGCAATAAACAGCCGAATCCAACAAAACCAACAAAATTACGAACGACACTTACGGTTACGAATAATTTTTTTAAATAATGGCAGTTTTTTGCCTATTATTGGCGTTTTAGAAACTCATTGGCGACGCCATCAAATTTGGCGATAAAAATCGACGGTCTAATACGTAAGTACCGGGAATAAAACCTTTATTAGAAAGTGTGCTTAAAGTTGTATAAAGTGAAATGTAAAGTAAAAAGAGAATAGTTCCGCTCCCTTTACTAAAGGTTATGTAGAAAATAGTTTTCTTTAAAAAAATCTTAATTTAAATTGTTATACAACGAATTCTGAATTTTTAGATCATATCTATGTTATGTCTTACAGTTTTGATTACCATTTTAAATATCAAATTTTCAACTTAGATTAAATTAAGTAAGCCTGGCATATAACATTAAAAACAATTATAATTTTCTTACAAATGAATATATAATCACAATAACTTATGCGGAATTATTTCATTTTAAAATGGTAGAACAAATAATATAAAAAAATTAAGTCAATTCCCACTTTGGTCAACAAAGAAAAATTTTATTTTAGTCACTTTTTATTAAATAATTACAATTGATATAAATAATTTATCAAAAAAAGATTAATTTTCGCAACAGTTGAACTCTAATTCTTCACCTTCAAGAGAAAAATACCGAAATCCTCGCAATTTACTAATTGAGCTGCTGCCTGTTTTCAATGTTGATTACAAACTGCTATAACTCTATTTGAAAATTAATTAAATTTAATGAATGAATTAATATTTGAAGAAAACTGTATTAGCATCTAGTGTTATACACTATGACTTTTAAAAAAATGTATTTGAACTCAAGTGGATGAATAAAAAGTATTTTATCAACGCTTGAAAATTTGAACAAGATATATATATAGGGAGAGAGTGTGAATTAATAGTAAGAAATGAATAACTGATGGCATTCAGGACATGATGTTTTGCAGGTTTTGCATTAATATATATAACCTGGAAACTCCTTCGAAATTCCATCTAAATAAAATTTGCCGATTGTGAATGCTGGCTTATTGCTCATTTCAGCACAACAAATCAGTAGAATTCGCAAAAAAGTTAATATCTATTTTGAAACTCATTTTAACTGAAAAATGCGATTAGTCTCTTTTTTTTATCTTTTTGTTAATTCTCTGATTTAGACAAATTAGGATTAGAAACTTTTTAAAAATTATTTTATAATTTTAGAATTAGAATTTTATTTAAGATCAATTGATCTATCTAATAGTCCAATGAGTTTTTAAAAAAACACTATGCAATCATTGCACCAAAATTTCAGATTCGTGTCCAATTTTTGACGAAATTATTCCAAAGGGCTTCTTATCTATCAATAATTCACATACATAGATATTTACAATTGAACAAGATAATTCAAAATTGTAATGAGTTTAAGAGATTAAATTTATCAAGTTTTTTATCACTTGATTAATAGATCAGCATTACTCTTTTGACAAAAACGAAGATCTCACTTTGGTGTATTTATTTTATTCGTGTTTATGTCTATCCTTGTTTATGTTTATGTGTTGTTTTATTTTGGTTTATATCTTTGGTATTTATTCGCGCTTATGTCTGGTCGTGTTTATGTCTGTGTGTTATTTTATTCGTGTTTATGTTTGTGTGTTTTTATTCGTATTTATATTCGTGTGTTATTTTATTCGTGTTTATGTCTGTGTGTTATTTTATTCGTGTTTATGTCTATGGTATTTATTTGTTTATGTCATTTTATATGTGTGTCATTATTCTGTTATTTTATTCACTTATGCCATTATTCTGTGTTGTTTTATTCATGTTTATGTCTTAGTATTTATTCGTATTTATATCTGTTCGTGTTTCTGTTTATTATATCTTTTCACGTTTATGCCAAGCGGCACTTCAAAATCATAACTACTTGAATGGAAGAATTTTAAGCACAATTAAAATTGGTGGATTCAGATCCAAATGTTAAAAGGGAAGAAATCCAAAAACCTTATTATATTACTCTACTATAAAATTAAACAAAAAAAAGCTATATGTTGGAATTTATGAAGAAAAAGTTACATAAGAAGAATCCGATATTTTTTTAGTATTTTCCTATTGTTATCCATTCGTATATCATTTTTTCAATTCCTACTATTAGTTCACACTCTCCGTATATATATCTGATTCAAATTTTCAATCATAAATAAAATAATTTTTATTCATCCATGCAAGTTCAAATACATTTTTTGAAAATTGTTGGGGATGACACTCGATGTTAATACAATTTTTTCAAATATTAATTCATTCATTAAATTTAATTCATTGTTAAATAGAGTTTTTGCAGTTTTTAATACAAATTGCAATTGACAGGCAGTAGCTCAATCGGTAAAATGCGAGGATTTCGGTATTTTTTCACGTGAAGGCGAACATTGCGAGCTCAATTCTCGCGAAATTCAGTCATTTTTTTGAGGAATTATTTACGTTAATTATGATTATTTAATAAGAAGTAAATAAAATAATTTTTTTTGTTGACCTAAGTAGGAATTGACTAAATTTTTTTTATATTACTTCTTTAATACTCATTATAAAATGGGCTGCCACCAGGATTAACCTTTTTTTTTATTTTAAGACTTCCCCTTAGAATTCAAACTTCTATTTGATATATTTATACTTTTTCGCTGTTATTTTACAATTAATCTTCTATAATTCGTCCCATGACGTTAGAATTTTTCTTCACTTTAACCTATTGATTTAGAACTTGAACTGTTTCTATACTTCCAGTCCTTTCTTAACTTATTTATAGTTAACATTAAGCTACTTGCCCCACTAAGTGAAAATTCCACTGCAAATAAGATTCGATTTTGATAAAAAAAAATGTTTAACATTCTATCGCAGTCCAATAAGAAAATAAAGATCCATCACAAAGTTCCAACAAACAAAAGCCCAATTGTGCATCTACCATATGAAATGTCCATTGATCCAACAAATCAACCAAATGAATTATAAGCAGAGAGAAAAAAAGAAAAAAAAAGCCCTGTCTTTTATCCACCATCTTTCTTTATTCTTATAAAAATTGAGACATGCAAGCAGTTCGTCTCAGTGTCAGCCGAGCGTCTAAAGACAGCCGTCATGCCCGACTGTCATTGGCTCACCCGAGCTGTTTGTCAGGCCAATTCGAGCCATTGTTTGCACACTCCGAGTGCTTTCTCTTGCTCACGCTTAATTAGCGACGGATCTCTCTCCCCATTGTCTGTTCAAACAAGAGAGGGCCCTGCCGGCTAATTGGGCGAGCGTGAGGCTGCGAAAAGTGCCATTGACACTCTCGGCGGAGCAGCTGAGGTGATATCCGCACAACAAAACGGCCCTTTTTTTTCAGCCACAAAGGAAGGCTGTTGCGAAAGGAATGCTGGAGCTTCAGAGACGCCATTTGTCAAAAGCGTTGCCACTAATGAGATCCTTTCTTGGAAAAGAATGGCCCTGGAATCCTTTTCTGGAGACGAACTTGAAAGACTTTCTCTTTCCAAGTTTGATTTATGGTCCTGTAGTTTTAATAGAGGATTCTACTCCGTATTCTGAATTATTGTAGCTAAAATTAAAATTTAATTCCTCCTTTTAATGAAATATTGTGACAAAATTAAATTAAACTGAAGTCATGTATAATTATTTTTGAAAATTTTCTGGCAGAAAGACTTTCCTTTTTTTCCCATTCACCCTGATATTTATTGTGAGAACCAATATGAAAAAAAAATGGTTAAAAGCAATATCTTTTCCAAGCAAGGGTTCCAAGCAATATCTTTTAAAGAACCCTTCTACAGTAAATGAGTCCCCTTTAGAGTTCAGATGATTAGCAGAGAATAATGCGTTTCATTTCAATCAAGTCTCTCAAGCATAAATTGTTGACTATTACTTCTTCAAGAATACTTTTTGTGATAAACATTAATCTTTAATTATTTTAATAGGCTTACATATGTTCATAATGCATGTGAACTATTCAAATGCAGAACAGTCCCATGACAATATAATGATATTAAAAATGTAACTATCCGATTCAACTGTCTTTTAACTTTTAGTGAAAGATTAGTTCATTTTCTCACACGTTACACAGAATACATTATAGCTTTCAATATTAATAGAAACCAAACAATTAATGTTTGATGGAAATGTTTAAACAATGTTACATTAATGTTTGATGAAAACAGTGTTAAAAAAACAAAATGGAATCTACGATTGCAAATTTCAAGTTATTCCGTGAGAACATTATTATTTTTAAGTCAGTATTTGTCTTCATTAATTTAAGTCATTAACCAACTTAGACCGGTTTGAAACAATCACGAATCATTTCTGTCTCTATCCCTCTTATATATGTGTGTGTGTGTGTGTGTGTGTGTGTGTGTGTGTGTGTGTGTGTGT
>JAOUZG010002851.1:7671946-7718896 GCA_026289955.1 Argiope argentata | reverse complement strand
TGTGTGTGTGTGTGTGTGTGTGTGTGTGTGTGTGTGTGTGTGTGTGTTAAACTTTCATATTTACTTTATCTAGCTGGCAAACAAAGTTTTGGAGCTCAACCAATTTTGAGATGAACAAGTATAAGAACCACACGTAATAATAAAGCAATACCGGTAAAAGCAGGTCAAACTTTTAAAAGCGCATCTGTTTTCAAAGAAACATACATAATAATAATTCAAACCTGATAAAAGTAGGTAAAAAAATTCTTCAACCGATAATTCCCAGTGCCCATAATCTTTATTTGCTGCCCGTAAATTTCGGGGACTTCAAAACCTCCTAACTAAAACAACATCATACTCTCACTTCTTAATTAATGTGTGATGAAACTTTAAAGCAATTAATACTTGATGAAAACATTAAATCAATGTTAAATTAATGTTTGATAAAAACTTTAAAACAAGGAATGTTTGATAAAAACAATGAAAACAATTTGAATTTTAAAGCAATATTTAAGACTGACTATTGTTAAAAATTAAACAAAAAATTTTATTAAAAAAAATACCAAAGATCAAGAAATTTTACTGATTGAAAATGCTTTATCGTAGAAAAATTAATTAAAATTTAAAAAATCTCGCTTGATTTTAAATCAATATTTATTTTTAAAAGAATTTCTCCTGGTTATAGATTTGATATATATCTAGATATATATCAAATTTAGTCAAAATCTCAACCTTGAAAAGTGCCTTCACATACACGAATTCTTCTTCATTATTGGTAGACAGATATTATATCAAATATTTGGCTTTATTCTTGGTCAAAGAAACAGAAAGTGTACTGGTTCATTTTGTATAATATAATTATTCAAAAATATTAAACCTGTCTGATGAAAAATAAATTTTTTAATGGTAATCTAGAATTAGAAGCCATTTTAAGAGAACATGCTATGCTTTAAGATATCATCTACAATATATTTTACAATCCATTGACACAACATTTAATACTCGATGAAAATAACAACAAGATAAAGATTAAAAGGAAATTTGCTAATCATATTTCAATGTATCACGTCAGAACATCACTTCTTGAACGACCAAGCACCACATGCTCGTGCAAGTTAAATTATATTTTTATTCATTTTAATGGTTTCATAGAATGAGTCGCTTTAGTATTGCGAACGATCCCAAAAACATTGTCTTGCATTTATTGTTTTAAAAAAATATCACATTTCCTATTTATTTCATTTCATATCATCACGTGCTCAAAATGGCATTATTCTGGGTTTTATTTGGTGTAGTCATTAACCTTTTTTTAAAAAATCAGAGCTATTGTAAATGTAATGACATTACGTTATTAAAAGCTGATTTTTTTAGATGCTCGTGCAGATAACAAAATTTTTATTTTTCGCCAAATAATTTTTATTGATGCCAAAAACCTCATCCCAAAAACAACATCATGTCCTGATGTGATAAAAATGTAAGATTTAAAATATATAAATTCTAAAAAATATTATATGTATAACCTATATCGGGGCATGTAACTCAATGCAAAGCAGTTTGTAGAATCTTTTTAAACATTATTTAACTTAAAAAAGGGGCAATACATTGTGACTCTTTAAGAATAAAGTATTTTCCTACAAGATTCCAATAAATATAGATCTATTTATTACGGAAAAGTAGGAGGAAAAATACACAAATTGATTCCATCAATATAAAGAAAGTTGAAGTAAGGAATTCGCAAGATCCTCCTACAATGGGAAAAATTTAGAATAGTGGATGTAAAATGTAAAACTCGACATAACATAATACCAAGAGAAAATTCCATTATATAATAAATTCTATTTCGTTGTCCAAATGACTTTCAAAGAGTGAAATTTCATCCAAACAAAGCTATAATTCCTAATTTAAAAGGTACCATTGCATTCCTTGAAAAACATTTTGGTACACGTGATGCATGCATACATTTTTAACATATTTCTTCAAATTCCCTTGACGCTTCAACTATGTACTGTTGTACCTTTGGTTTATAAAACAGACACCCCCTCCCTCTCTCTCTACCACGATTTATGAATTCTAGAAAGCAACAAAAAAGAATTGAAATCAGTTCCCCAAGAAATTTTAAGCAAAGCTCTTCTTAAAATTTTATAAGTCCTTAGCATATTCATCAAGCATTAATTATTTGATGATTTTTTTGTATAATTTTATTGCATTTTTTTAATAAAAAATTTTTCCTTCTTATCCATAAAAACTCTTTCAGAAAAAATATGAGATTTTCATCACAGAAAAAAGATATATATCACAGTTTCGAGGATGAAGTGGGTCGCCATATTTAAAAGCTTGAAAATTTTCGATTTAAAGGGTTTGGGTAAAAGATTAAAGGTATTAAATATTAGATGCTAAATAAAACAGAAGAAGTAATTCTCTTATGATTTCAATGCAATGCAACCACCCCAAAAAAAGTTTTTTACTTTAAAACCATTACCCGGTTGTAGGTTCCGCGATGAAAAATGGAGTTCCTCTTAAAACTTTTCAAATCCTCATAACCATATTCTAATCACAATTCAGCGTTAATAAAGTATTCAAAGGAAGAAGATATTCTCAAATGAAAGCATGCCTAATGGACCCTTTGTAACTGCACAGTAGCAGTCTTTGGCGATGCGACATTCATTCTTCCGCCGTGAGAAGAATGCGCGATTTATTAATTAGAAACAGAGAAAGGCTGCATTTCGGATTGGAAAAAGCAACAACAGCCAGATGCTATAGCGCCATCCACAAATTACATTAAAATACTTAATTCAGATTTCATTATTGTCTTCCTTGGATACCAACTGCGGGAAATAATTTGTAATAATTATTTCTCTTACTTTCTTATTTTCTCGAATTAAAAGTACACACAGAGAAAGAGTCGTAATTATGTATATATATAAAAAATTAGCCTTGAGATTTGGATGAATTTTCACGTTTTTGACTTTTTCGTTTTCGGCTCAAGGAAAAAAATGTCATAATTGTATGTTTGTCAGTCTTTCTGTCTTAAAAAACTATATTTCAAAAATGCAAAAAGCTTGACAAATGATACCTGGTGTCAGTCTTTAAAATTACAAATTTCTATCACATTTTTGATCTAATCAGTCCCTGGAAAGAGTGTTTGTCTATATGCCCAAAATGAAGAAGAAAATGTCACAAGTTTTTATAGCCTGTCTTTAATGAGTTGGCCTAAAAATTTTATGGATGAATCTTTTTTTAGAGGCTTTGTGTTGGATGCGAATTAAAGTTTACCGGATCTGGCGACTTTTTGTTATTTCGTAGCATAGAATGAAAAATATATCAATAATAAAAAAAGGAAGAATGAGCCAAGCTCAATACAGTCTCATTTGTTACAATCCTATTATTCCGTGCTTTTCTCCCTCTCAAACATTTCTGGTCTGCTGTTGAAGATCACCTGTCATCTCGTTAAAATCACGTTAAATACTGTGTAGTTAGTTTAATGCCGGGTTTATGCTCAGCCAGTTATAAGAAGGCAAGTTGATAGCACATGCATAGAAAGGCTGAAAAATGCTGTTCCAATGGGACAACTACAAGCCTCTGTATTGTGTTTTTCCTTACTGCGCATGCGTTTAGAGAATTTGGCTGTTTTTTGGCTGGAAAAAGTGATCACTTATCGTAGATTAATTCCATTTTTTACTCTTTAGGATAATTAGTTGTGGTTTTTTTTTATTTCATTTGCCACCTTTCTATAGTTTTCCTAATTTAGGTATGTTAGACTTTTTATTTTTTATTTTACCCTATTTCTTTGCACAATTATCCATCGCTTTATTACGATACGCAGTGAAAGGATAAATATATAGGGATAAATGCATATTTCCAAAAAGGCAATACATAGCCTCCCAGGTCGCACATCCTGTAGCATAATATTGTACATTATTGTGCGATATTACATGATATTCAACAATATTATACAATATTACAAATATTTATCAATATTGTACAATATTTGTGTGCCACTAGAGCCAGCACAGAATGCTCGAATCTATATTATAAAGTTGTGGCAAACATAAATCAGCCCCTTTCTGCGCATGCGCTGCTTACTTGCTGTCTTATAACTGACCGAGTGTAAACCCGGCATAAGTTGTAGATCATTTTTATTATGCTTATATTATAGATTTTAGTGAAAATATGGCAATAATGTAAAATTTTAGCATAACAACTATATTCTAAATTTCAAAGCGATTTTAAATTACCTTCGTCTCAAACAGACATAATTTCAAAAATTGGGAGAGAAATTATTTCAAATTTGGGGAGATCTGAAACTTTGGGATGCGCCAAAAATTCGAGTTTAAATTTTTTGACGATTGCTATACTTCGTATGCGAGAAAGTAAAAAGCGAAGAAAAGAAAATTGGCATGTAATGATTAATTTATAAATCCTTTCAAAAAAGTTCGTTTTTTGTTATCGATACTGAAACAGTATTAAGATTCATTTCTTCTAACTTAACACATTCACTTCCACAATCCACTTTGTAACCAGAAGAAATGCTTTAATCTGGACCTACTCTTATATAAATATAATTATTTGCACATTTAAAATTTTTGTCTCAAATCCACAAGCCAAATTTCACTCATTTCATTTTTGAAATATCGTATTTACAGGCAGAAAGACAAGCATAATTCTCAAAATAGATTTTTTGAAATCCAAAAACATTCTAAAACATGGAGAATTATTAAAATCTCTAGGATAAAATTGCTTTAATATTAAAATACTTTATTTCTATATACTTCATATTCGGGGAAGTACATATTGTATAGCGGCTTCAAATATTTAAAATGGAGTTACAAAGTTATCACTAAATCAGAAAAATCGGTTGTATGATCTGTTCTCACAAATAAAAATAAGAATATTGGGATTAAAAATTACATTTCTTTTTAAATATTTCATTTTATTTTAGCTGTTTTTTAAAAGGGATTTATTATTTCGACCGAAATAACAGAGGAGGAATATTTATTAAAAGTAGTTATAATAAATACTTCTTAGTATACAGAATAATATTAAGATTTTAACTGTCCAATTATATATTTATTCACACTCTTTACAAGATGCATTTTACCTGAATTTCCAATATATTTTCAATAAATTTATTCTCATAGACTTAAACGACAGTATATTGTATTTAAGTAACCAAAGAAACAAACTGCATATTTAAAACAGAATTCTATAGCATAATTTACATTATACGTAAAATTATTTTCACGGCTAATGTAGTTCTAATGTTGGAAAATTTACTTTAGGATTATTAGGAAAAAGCTTCTATATGCAAAATGTACTGAAAATAGTAAAACACTGCCATCTATCGGAATTGAATATCACTAGGTGTTCTACATAGTTTTAGAATTATTATAATTTTTTTAACTGATAATATTTTTGATAGTATTTTGAATACAAAATTGAATTTAAAAAATCTTCAATAGGAAATTTAAAAAATTCAAAATTTTCAGAGTGGTAAGTTGATATTGCAAGATCTAAGGAATCGCTCGGAACTTCACGAAAATTTCGATTACAGTGGACTGTTTTTTGTACATAATCAAATAAAATTTATTTAAACAACGTAATCTTGAAAAGAATCATTAATATTTCCAGAAGTATTTTTTGTTCAAGTGTAAATCTCTTTTAAATACAAAATTATTAAATTAAGAATTTTAAAATATGACTTTTATAGCAAATGTTAACTGGTTAAGGTTCTACATAAAAAAATTCAGATGCTTTGATATTTTCAAAAACTTTATACCCTTTAAAATTTTCTTTCTGTATTTATGTATTGTTTCTCTACATATATTTTCTCGTTTGACATAATATGAGGTAATTGTTTCAAGAATATAAAAATTCACACTTACAATTAATTTTTTGATATTCATTTGGGGTTTTTTTTCATAAATTATATTTTCATTATTAAAACTATAATATGATAGTTTACAAAAATTTAATTATACCATGGGCATTAATATATTAAAAAGGAATTGAAAATAAATACTAGTATTCTTTATTTAAAAACATTCTACAAACCATGTAAATAAAATATCCAGATACACAATAAGTATTTTAATACACGGAAAACTGTAGAAAATGTTGGTGAGAGTTAAATTCACCTAAGTGACTAAAAAACAAAAATCAATTTATTATTGTAAAAAGTATGAAAAAAATTAAAGATATTTTGGGTAAAAGATTTAAATCTCTTGTTGCCTTTACATGTAATTGAAAATTAAAAATAAGGGTAGAGGAAAAATATGCAAAATTCAATTCCACTTATTATCAAAATAATATTTTATAGACAGTATTTAATGAAGAAATATAAAATAAGTAGCTTAAACCTACCTCAAAAGTTCAAAGAATGCTCCCTTTCACTTTAAAAAATAAACAACACAGTACTCTATGAATATAAAAGAAAAGAAATAATATCAAGAACATTTCGATCG
The DNA here is from genome assembly GCA_026289955.1 of Argiope argentata. Lineage (NCBI taxonomy): Eukaryota > Metazoa > Arthropoda > Arachnida > Araneae > Araneidae > Argiope > Argiope argentata. Next base: position 7,712,456 of record JAOUZG010002851.1, on the reverse strand, counting down.
TTTTTTAGTGAAATATTTTCATTTATTGTCTTCCATTGCACACAGGATAGCTTTGTCTGACGGACGTAATGATAAATTCATTTATTCTCTCAGGTTAATATTCACAGCAAAAATACAGCTTTTTCTACTTCACAGCGATTCAACTACGTTTTTCGAACCTTATCTTACAACATTTAGATTTCCATTCAAGAATTTATGTACCCAGCTTGCTGTGATTTTTCGAAATTGAAACATATTCCGAATGACGAATTATTCGGATCTGTAAATTATACTCATACCGTCATCAATATTCCGGACTTTCATTCATCAGTAACCAAAATTAAGGTCAAGAATTTACTCAATTTTCTCTCACGTTTGCTTACCAGAAAAAATTAGGAATCAAATTTTGAATTGCGTCACATTCATTTTAAAACTACTTGTGCCTTTTGCATACTTTTCCAATACTCTGACGAACGCCTTTACAGAACTATATATTTACTTTCACCCGAATTTCAATAAGTTTGACAATTTTCCACACAAATATTCAATTATTATTCGAGATCATTCATCGTGATTATGAATAAATAAGCGAGAAAAGAAAGAATGAAAAGATGAAAACGATTATTTCAACTTTAACGTGGTCGCCATGACAACATATATTAAAAGTCGTTTTGAGTCATTAAAAAGTCTTCTTTATGGTTAATTTTCAGTCATAAATGTAATAAATTTGCTTTTCGTAAGAAAAATAAATACGAGTATAATATTAATACCAGAACATACATTTCAAGTACACAAAAACTGATTCCGATTTACAGATTAGTAATTTCGCTTCAATTGCACAAAAACTATCAAAATAAGTTTATCTTTCTGAGATTCATTTGCAAGTAAGAGATAAATAAAAGACTATGTAATAATTCAATCAGCGAGAGAGGTAATTCAAAACCTTTTTGCATACACTCTTATAAAAGTATTATCCACTTATTTCCGCATAAAATTGTGTACTTACTTTTATATAAGGCCATAAATGATTTGCAAATGCAATAAAACAATAGTTACAAAACTATAATTATGAGATATTAACCTCTCATAGAATGTGTTTATTGAATGTATCGTGCGATCCTTAAAATTTTTCTTTGATTAATCCTAGTCCTAGTATTTAGATAATTAACCAAAAATTGATTTTATGTTTAAGAAAAATATCGATTTTATGTTTAAGAAAAATATCGATTTTATGTTTACATTATCTATTTCATGCTTATGTTATATTTATGCTGTCAATTTTATGTTATGTAAAATCGATTTTATATTTATGTCGATTTTATATATGCATGTTTTTATTTATTTTTTTCCAATCAATTGAAGCCAAAATATAATACAAAACTGCAACTGTCTTTGCAAGATGCCACTTGGTTTTACTTTTTAATTTCTTGCTAAAACAATATAAGTTTTGTTTTGCTTCGTCATATGTAGAGTAAAATTGTAAGTCTTGAAAACTGAATATGAGTTCTATTGAATAGATGAGTTCTTCTTGTTGAAAAATATAAATGCATAGAAAGTTTTCCGTATTGATGTTAAAACTATATGCTACGTTTAATTTAGGTAGCTCGATTCGCTTTGCAAATAACACATTTGTATAAGCATGACTATACAGTCTCGTTTGCAATTATTTTTCAAAAATTAAACAAAGGTTTACATTTCTAGTGTTCAGTTCATATGACAAATTTTATTTCTGAATTATTGTGTTTAAATCCACTGAGATGGATATGCATCCAGATTTCTCGAAACGGATTTCGACCAACATTTCACAGGAATCTTCAATTTGGTTTAAGTAAATATATAGAATTTAATTTGCCTATTTCAATCCATTTTTGTATAGACGTATTAATAGACAATCATCGATATGTGAGATGAAGTTTTTTTCCTTCGGAGGTTAAAAGGTTTATATTAAATCTAAATTTCAAAGTTAAACTTTTCATCAATTTCGAGATCTTCTCTTTCTACACCACAAAAAATATTAAATTAAACCACTGTGTTACGTTTCCTAATTGTTGTTTTTCCAGGTAATGAGATTTTAGGAATTACACAGTAATAGTTCACATCATGCATACGAAATGATTCGAACTAATTTAATTTTAAAATTTATTATGCACCTTACAGACAACAAGTAATATATTTTTTAAAAAATGAAGTCAATTCCTACTTAGATCAACAAAATATTTTTATTTTAGTTACTTTTTATTAAATAATTGCAATTAAAATAATTAATTTATCAAAAAAAATCGATTCTCGTAAGAATTGAAATTACATTCTTCACCTTCATGCGACAAAATATAGGAATTCTAGCATTTTACCGATTCAGCGACTGCCTGTTGATTTCAATTTCATTACTTTAAACTCTCTTTAAAGTATTAAAAATTAAATAAATTTAATGAATGAATGAATATTTGTGAAAACTATATTAACACCAAGTGTCATCATCCGCTACAAGTTTTAAAAAATGCAGTTGAACTTGAGCGGGCAAACGAAAAGTATTTTATTAACGATTGAAAATTTGAACAAGATTTATATAAATAATTTCTCAATACGAGTCAGAATTAGAGTTAATTGGAACAATTGATGTTTTTATTATGTGAGAATGGCATTCTGTGAATTTACACTTCTCTTTGGGGAAAAATAGAAATTGAACTTTCGTATCTCAATTATAGCTGTAATATTCTTCTTTCTAAATTTAAATTTAAATTATGCTTTTTTAATTATTTATCCTTTAGTAAACAGAACGGAAATCTACATACATTGATAGAATTATTTCTTTAAATTATAAATAGCAATTTCTATTATTAATGTGGTTAACCTGAAAACCTTCTCAATGTATTTTTCTACGTTTAAATTTCAAAGAAATTTTGCAGAAGAAAATGAAATTGACAAAACAAATAATCAGGATTTCAATGATAAATTTTTATTCTTATATAAGAAAATTTTAGCAACTGTAGATAAAGCATGTATATTGTTGAAATTCCAATCAAAAATTCATCAAAATATTAAAGTTTAATCATTATTATAAAATATAAAGGTATTAAGATTTACTAAACCATTCTTATAAAAATGTACATCATATTTACAACTGAGACAGAAAATGTTTACATTTAATAAGCTGAAACTTCTCATTATATCTAAAACTGTTTTAAAAAATGCTTTGTTCAATGCATTAAATCACTTTATTCTATGGCATTCAGTAAAATTAATTTTGGTATATTACATATATTATAGAGCATATTCACTGTATCCTCAATTCTTTTCTCTATTTAAATTTTCTTTTCATATCATTTAAATAGAGTCAAAGGCGACCGATACTTAAAAAGGGACATTAGATTCACATGCAATCATTTCAGAAAGCATGTGAACAAATACGAATTTATAAAATAAGAAAATAAACTGTTCCTCATCATAAATCCAAACAAGCAGATTTTAATAAGTTCCTTACAATTTTCAATATTATTTGAATCATATATCTTAACCGTGACCTGTTGGTCAAATTTCGACACTGCACATAACGAAATCAACTGTTGTCACTATAACTTAATAAAATGGGCAATTATCAGTGGTTCCGATTTTTTTAATATGCTTGTATAGGTTAGCTTTGACCGGTATGTCACATGTCTATAGTGTCGATGACGCAAGTACCAGCATCTAAAACTTATTAATCTAAAATTCAAGGATCAAATTCACACGAAAGTAGCACTTAACGATAGACAAACCCGCTAGCCTGCAGAAAGCGAACGAGGAAAAGAAGAAATTGTTGCAGGGGCAATCCATCACGGTTATCGTAACCCACATCTTAATCGAGTACCTGCCTGGGCAATGCCAGCTGGTTGTGGGTGACGGAAGGCCGAAAAGAAACTGCCGGCACTAATGGACAATAACCACCCTTGCAGAGCCTTGCCAACAATGCGAAACCCTCCAAACAAAAAGAATAAACCCTAAATGTTGGCCACATAAATGCCCTGACAGAGAGAGAGAGTGTGGAACGCACCCATGAAGAGGGGTGGGCATGGGGGGGATGGTTGTTGGAGAAGTCAAATTGCTCGACAATTGCCAGAAAGCATAGAGCTTAATGACAGGCAGAAGATATAATTGCCAGCGAAGGGGGTGCCGCGAAATATGCTGTCTCTCTTCTTCTTCGTTTTTTTCATTCTGAAGGCTGAGGGAATGGAAGGTGTGGCCGTGTCAATTAGCCTCTGTTTGTGTTGGATCTGGAACTGTCGCTCTGGAGAGAAATGTATTTAATGATTGACGATTACAGAAAACACAGATGTCCTTCTGCGCTCTCGACCAAGCCCTTCCCGCATCGCGAGGTTTACAGATGCATTTAGCCAGGCATGTAATTTCTACCTCGGATTGTTTTGCTCTTTGGTTTTCTTGCTCTTTTTTCCAACGACCCCCGATGCTGTTTTTGCTCTCTGGGATGGACGGGAGGACTTACCCGAGGGTTGTCCCGGGCTATAATCATCGCGTGCGATTGTAAAAAAGCACCGACAAGAACATGTTCTTTGTCGCGAGGGGGGAGCATAATTCCAGATGATTTCTGACCGATTGATTTTCGGGGAACGTTTCATTACGTGGGGCGATTTCAATCTTCAAAGAAGGTCGGGCCTTATTTAATTCCAGGCGGGTGTGCTTTTCGAACGTGAGGAGGAATACCGAGTTGCGTAAAGTTTCGTTTAAAGTTAAGTACTGTTAATTTATTAAACGGTAGAATTCCATTCGTGTTATAGTCTTTTTTAATTCCTACTATTAAATACAAGATATTCCCTCTATATACTTATATATCTTGTCCAAATTTTCAATCATTAATAAAATAATTTTTTTCATCCTCTCAAGTTCAAAAACATTTTTTAAACCTCGATGTTAGTCAATTTTTTTCAAATATTAATTCATCCATTAAATTCAATTTAATTTTTAATACTTTAAATAGCATTTTAGCAGTTTGTAATGATATCTGTAAAATGCGAGGATTTTAGTATTTTTAGCGTGAAGGCGATGAATGCGAGTTCAATTCTTGCGAAAATCAATATTTTTTTTGAATTTTTTTTGTATTTATTATAATTATTCAATAAAAAGTAACTAAAATAAAAATCTAATTTGTTGACCTAAGTAGGAATTGACTTATTTTTTATATTACTTTTTTATTCGTTATTATTAATAAAACAGGGGAGGGGGATGAAAAAGGATATTTTTCGAATTAAAAAAATACAGGAAGAATACTTTTTAAAAGTTTTTTTTATGTGTGTGTTCAATCGAAGAACCATGTTTTCTTAATAAATTAATTATCATTAAATCTATTAAGCTATACACACGCGTCGAACTATCTGGGTGATAATCAAAGGGTAGACAATACAGGATCGTCTTCCGACATCTCTCCCTCTTTATGCTCATTGCACTATTTAAATAACCAGTAGGTTATAGTTGCAGTGACATGAAGCGGTGTTGTGTATAAAGACATGGGTTCAACTCTATTTATTCACGTAACATCTGAATGCATGTTAATGAAGTTTTATCACGGAATCGGCGAAGTTGAAAAATCTTCGCTATATGATAGTTCTGCCAAGTTATTTAATACTGTAAAATAAGCATAGCTAATTTTTGGAATTAAAGCTGCACATCCTGTTAAAATCTATCAAACAGAAATTTTTGAAAATTTCACTTGTTTATTATTTTTGGATTGGTCTAGATGGATTGGTCATGTCTGGTTTAGTCTGTTGTGTTGCTGTGACTGATGGTACTTGCCGTGGACAAGCCTCCGCTGATACAACCAGCATATTTTAAACCTAAGAAATGCGTATCTTTGTTTTACAAGTTGCGCCATCTAGGGCCAAGAGTACGACTTAGCTACTTACACATCACAACTCTTTTTAAGGGGCGGATTACATTCATGCAAATTCATTCATACATTTCAGACATCATCATCAAGAACAGAACGATCACCTCAGACCCAGTACCTCCAATGATATTACTCTCGACATGGAGGACTTTGCGACCACGAACAGATTTAACGAGTGCCGGTCGCCACACACTCGGGGAATCTTTTGGCCGGTGAGCGTTAACTTAAGGAGTACGAGTCCAACGCTCTACCAACCAGACCATCCCGGTCCAAGTCTGTTGTGCATTACTTGATACTCATGATTATCTCAACAAAGGAGGAATTTTCCTAATAAGGTCGAGTCCTATAATATTGTTATAAATTTAAATATATAGTTCAGATTTCATGTTGTACTTTGTGGTAATATCATGATTTATTGAAAATAATGGTCTAGTTGGTAATGCAAGGGTTTGTTACATGAAAACCACAATATTACTAACATTAATGGTAAGGTTGTGGTTTTCATGCTAAGGGTTATAATAATCAACATAATTTTTTCCCTTTACATTTCAACATTGGAAGAAAGTCCCGCAATTAAATATTTGATAAAACTTTAAAAACCGTTTCAGTCTCCTTACAACAATAGAATCTATTATTAAAATTCATTTAATTACCAGGAGAAAAACTGCACAAAATTTGAAAAAGGAGTGGCTCGAAAATATACTTTCTCACCATCTACAGTATATTTATGTCTAATTTGTGTAACGCTAGATCTACTATTCTACCACATAGAATGTCAACACGCACAAGCATAAACATTTCTTTTTATAATTTCCTTTTATTCTTTGAGCTCAATATTTGAAATTTTTATAAAGAATTAGTTTTGTTTTCAAAAAGAAAGAAGAAATGAAAGATATTTAAGAAACTATTGAGATGGTACAACCAAAAAATTTATCTTTAACCACCCATTTCATTTCTTATTCGAACATACAGGGACTGACTTAGGCAGGAGCATACGGGGCAGTTGCCCCTGGCCTCATATAATAGGGGGACCCCAAATCGGATATTATTTTACACTTCTTCCTTTAATGAATCTTTTTCATTACTAAAGTAGTGAATCTGAGGGGGGAGGGGCCCAAAGAAGTTTTTACCCCTGGCCCCAACTAGGCTAAGTAGGGCCCTGGGAATATCTAGTTATGTTTAAAGCAATTACATCCTTAACAGAAAAAGAATTTTAGCAACAAAAAAAAAGACCTAAAAAGAATTTTATATTAAAATTAATCAAAGCAATGTAAGTAAGTGTATAAAGCAAGTAAGTCTCATTTCAACGCTTGTGCAAAGTAAATTTCAAAATTCCTCTTGCTTTCCCTTCGAAGTCGATTTTTTAAAATTTCTTTTAATTTAATAAAAGCTAATTTTTGAGCTAATTCTCTAAAGCTAATTTTTGAGTAGCAAAAGTTGCGGCAAATGAAAAGGGCAAAACATTTAATAGAGGGTTTCCATCAAAGCAAATTTACATGCTTCGCTTATAAAAAGCTTAAAATTTAAATTTAAAAAGAATTTTAAACAGTTTTATAACAAAATTAAAAATCATTTTCAATATGTCAATTATTTAAAATGCATTAGAGCTGTTAATTTTTGAATCAATCGGCTAATTGTAAAACAAGCAGAATCACATTAATCTCAATTACATTTAAAAACATGGGGGAAATTCTTAGAATAATGTACTGAAATTCAAACAATAATTTTAATACTTGAGTGTACAATCTTTGTAAATCAAACGAACGCACAAATTTAGATTAACTTGAAAACATCAAAAAAAAAAACACTTTGTACTCTAGGATATCTAATCTTGTTTTGAGGACTCAAAGCAATAGACATCGGCAAAGTCCTTCTTTGCCCATACACATTTTTTTAAATTCAGACAAAAGAAAGAAATGATGTGTTGACAGAATCTCTGCTTCGGAACCGGTGAATCACGAGTTAAAGACCTCATCCTATTTAAGATCCATGTTGTATACAAACCTTGCTTATTACCCCCTTAACTGGTTTATTTTCCTTACTATCTAATAAGATGGCACCTTCTATTTTGGGAATATTTTCTTGTTTTGATTCAAATGGAAATCCATCGAATACTTGACTTATCTACGTATTCGAAGTCATTTTACTATTGAATTATAATTGTTATGAATGATTTATTTTTTGTATACAACTACCAAAATTCGATAAATCTATGCAAGCACGGCATACGGGCAAACCGGTTAAGGGGTTAAACCGTCCTCTCTCTCTTTCTCTGGTGCAATGTGTAAGATTAGTGGTCTTAATAATTTTCTCAAAATTAGTAAAGTCTGGCCAAAAATAGCCTTTGTGTAACCCAGAATAGAAGCTACTACAATTTAATTAAATACTCTGACAAGAATTCCGAATATTGAAATATTATTTTCATATTATTTCGAAAGAAGAATGTGAATGAAAGTTTTCAACAAAATTCTGTTCGGCAAACATTCTCTAAAGCCATTACATGAAAAACAGCCACAAAATCCAAGTATAAAGGAATATCATACTTAAAGAAAAGAAATTTTTGGAATCACAGCCTTTCTCGTGAGTATCATGTTGTAATCCTTTACTTTAAAATTGGAGAGGAATTAATAATTTTTTGGGTACAACAATAAATATAAGCATTTTCAGAAACCTAATATTTGCCGAACAAGATAATAAATTACACTTTTAATCAGTCATCGAATGTTAAATCATTTTAATTTATCTCAGTTTGTTTGTAGGAAATTGGAATTGATTTTATTTGATGGAAATGAAGACGTTATTAGCAATGATTTACTAAAGCTTAACAAAACTAGTGCTTATTGTCTCCTCAAAACTTTTCGCATACTCTCTGATAAAATTGTTATCCCATAGAATGCCTTACATTCTTTTGGAGTACAATAGTTTGTAAATATTAACCCTTGGAGTGAATTTAATACTTTTATTGAATGTATCAAGTTATCCTTTTCTAATCTTTTGGCGATTCATCCCCAGAATGGGGTTAATAGTATCCAAAAATAGAATATGTATTTTAGACGGGTTTTTCCAATCGATTGAAACCGAGATTTGATACAAAACTACACATAAAATCATGAAATCTCATATCAAATTTGTTGCCCTTCAATCATTGTATTTTTGAGTTACTTAGTTAAGTTATACTAATGTTCCGTTGTGAAGCAACAAAAGGGCTATTTTAGGACAAACCTAGTAATTTTGAACTACTGTCAGAAAACGAGGACGACACCTGAGCTGGCATCCTCCTCTACGCATCACATCAGTGGGAGGACGTTTGACACAGGTAATTGAAGTATTTAACGTGCAACATACCCCCTTACATGATTATTCTTCGGTGGAATCGGGTATTGTACCTGAAACCCTACGGCTCAAGAGTCGAGATCTTACCACCAGGCCAACGTGCCATTGCATCTTTCAATTACCTTGTTTACAATTTTCTAAAAGTACAGACCGACAGATAATATCAACCCCTTTTTGGATTTGACTCGAAATTTGATAGGTGCCTACATTATCAATGTTAACTCAGTGTATAGAATGTTAACTACTTCGTTCTCTTCACTTTGCTGTTATTTGTGTTAACTTATATTTAATTAGCCGGACAGACAGGCATACTCTGAACAGATTTTGCTCAATATTTGATAAAAATCTAGAGCTTTAATGTAAAAATCATATATCAAACTTCATCCGTCCAGCTCAGAGGGGTTTTGAGTTATCTTTGTCACAGACAGACATATAGACTTTCCCAGCAGTCTGTTTTTCGAACTTGAAGATGTCTAAAATGTGGAGATTCTTCAAAATATCGAGATTCAAATTTTTTGATGATTACGATACTTTCTTTATAATATGTAAACTAGAAAGTAAAAAGGGGGGTGACGAAGGTAATCGCGATCCAACAGAGTGGTCCTCATTCTTCAACAGAAAGTATCAATTATTTGTTACTAAACAATACAAGATAATCAACATCAGGTTTCATCTAATATTACATTACATTAACTGATATTAAGATTTGGACTATGTCATAATAATGGTCTTTATCAATCGCTTTCACAAAGAGCAATCAAAACATTTCTCATGAACTTATCAAAGGCTAATTTTGACAATATAAGACCGTGGGAGCAGAACGTTTCAGAGCATTTTACCCCTCCCAATACCATAAATTCGCTGTCAGCTTAACACTACAGCTGCATCGAATAGATTTTGAGACCACCCAGCATCTAAAGAGACTTGAAAGCGCTCTGGAACTGACTTGCATATCGTCGATGTTATATCAAAATGTTGTAAACAGCAAAATACTTCAAATTTAATTTTTTTAAAAGGATTACTGGAGAATTTTGGCATTTAACGACTGTATGTAACAATCTGGCAATGGCAACTTCATGATGCTTCGGAGCTCCGCGGTGTGACAAAGTGGACACGAACACCTCTTTATCATAATTCCATATCAAATCATATCATAATAATCAGTATATTTTCTATAGCATCCCACGTTTTTCTCACTATAGAGTATTCATTTTTAAGATACCCGATTTTAATTATATCATTATTATAATCGTGTGACATGTAGCATCAGTTCATTTTGTTTGAAAAATATTTGAACTTATTAGCAAACGATGCATCTAAATAGTGATTTTTATTTTCAAATTACGCCGTCAGAGGGTTAAAAACTTATTACAGATTGAAGAAATCTCAGAATAAAAATACTGTATACATTTGAAGAAAAACTTTAACAATATGTATAATTTTATATCTAGATTAAAGGAAAAATAAAATTATGTGCAATGCACCGTACGAATACATGTACTTTAAAATAAATAAAGCATGACAAACATAGGATTAATACTTCTTTAAACATTACGGTACAATATTTATTTTGCTGTTTATTGATAAATAATCTTACTAATTTGAAAAGTATAATCTCGGATAAGAAAGAGAAAACTGACAACTTTCAATTTTTAAGAAAGCCTAACCTCCTAGCAAGGTAAATTAATTCTCATTTCATTATAAACATTTTTAAGCTAAAACCGAATAGTCATAAACCAAACATTTGCCATATACTACGCTCAATAAAACTGTAAATTAATAAATTCCAACCTGTAATAAAGATTAAAATGAAATCTGCTATGCCTATTTCAATGTATCATGTCAGAACTTCATTTCTTGAACAACCAAGCAGGACGTGCAAGTTAAATTATATTTTTATTCATTTCTATTGTTGCATTGAATGAGTCATTTTAGTGTTGCAAGCGATCCTAGAAAACTTTGGCATTTATTGTTTAAAAAAAATATCGCATTATTATTCATTCATAAAATCACGTGCTCAAAATGACATTTTTCTAGATTTTATTTGCTGTATTAATTAACTTATTTTTCTTTAGTCGGAGCTTTTGTAAATGCGATGGCAATGCGTTATCAAAAGCTGATTTTTCGAGATGCTCGTGCAGATAACATTTTTATTTTTAGCCTACAGATTTTTGTTGACGCCAAAAACAACATCATGTTCTGACATGATAATAAACATATCTACTAAATTTGTAAAAATATTATTAAAGAAAATGAAAGTTCAGATATAAAAATATTGAGTAGAGACAAATTTTTGGAAAAAAATTTCTATTTTTAAGAGTATTTGCAATTCCTTGATGATGACTCCTAATTCTTACAGTTTAACTCTCCATGAAAAACATGAGCTAAAAAACATTCGGCACTTTTGTTGGTTTTCAGAACCAGAAATAATTACTTCGCAACTTGTTGGTTGTTACGGTTTGTCCCAGACAAGAGATAAGTTGTAACAATCAAAGCAATATTCAAAATTATTTTATGTTTTTCAATCTTTTATTGATTAAAGTACAAAAAATGTTTTACAATTGTCATTAGTTAGAATAGTGTTAATAAATGATATGAAAGGATTGACAGTAAAATAATAAATATATTTAATGATTTTAATATGGTATTAAAAATTATTCTACATCAGATTTACAGTTAAAACAGCAGCATAGACTATTTCAAATCGCACACATATCAAATGCAGAATCGGTGATGTAAAAACTAAAATAGAAGTATAAAAATTGGAAATTTTTATTTCGATTAGACATTATATAGGTTAAAAAGGAAAAATTTGACCCCCATATGTGACGCCATGCATTCCACTTTCTTAAGATCACAATGGCTTAATGGTGCATGCAGTGAATCTCTATCATAAATTATATATCAGGATAAATTTGTAAACTGGACTCCGTCGAGACTGTGTGTGACGTCACAGGCATCCGGGTATTGACACGCGCGATGCTTCTAAAAAACTATTTTCACCTTTTTCTAAATCAGCTTCGCATATTCGCCTAGGTTGAGCTCGTAGTCAAAATCAATTGCTTAATTTCGTAAGTTTTAAAGTAAGTAAAATTATTGTTCTAACTGACGTAATAAGTTGAGCCAAACACAACTACACGCAACCTTAATAACAACAGTGTACATTATTTATGACATCGTTGATCAAATACCCTCCTGTTATTGAGATACGGAAGAGGAGGTGCCAGTTCATGTTGTTCTCATCATCGGATTGCAATTCAAAATTACAAGGTCCCTCTCCAAATAACTTTCATATTGCTTCCAAAAGGGTATGCTAATGCAAATAACTTAACTTTCTATTTAAATATTCAAAAAGAAGGGTTATTTATTACGGAGAATTAAAAATAACTTGTAGAGGGTCGGGAACCTTCATAACTTCATTCTGAGTTAGATGAAAAATATAGATGAGTTTCAGAAACAGTTGTTTAATTATTTTCCAAGTTCCATTTTTCACAAGATAAACACGTACACGAACTGTTGTACTAAATCGATATCTTGGTGTACGTTTGGACGCGTCGATTCGGGACTGTACAATTTTATCATCATATTAACTACTTGACAAACGAATTTATTTGATTTTCTAATTAGATAACTCATCCTATTTTGGTAATTTATTGTTAATTTGATTTTTTTAAATAATATATGGAGCATTTGGGATACCAAATTGTTTCACACTGATTTTTCCGTATTTAAATACTTAAGTCTGTGGCTTAGTTACCGACTTGAAAATAAAAATTCAGTAATTCGATGCATGTGTCAGACACGTCATTGTATGCGAAGTAATTAACTCTTAATAATCTCTCTCTTATATCTTTATTTATCTTAACTCTTTATCTATTAAATTATGCTGCCATCAATTTTCCAACTTCATTTTTGGACCAGTAGTTAAGTTTCCTTACAGAATAATACCAGAAAAAAATTTCATAGAAATATCTTAATAATTTATTTATTAATTAATTATTTTTCATTCCTACTTTTAGCTTATATTAACTTCTTACTGTCTGAGTTACGTTCTCCGTGTTTTTTAGAATGCCTTCAGCAAAAATAGTCATATTACGAAAATATAATCCAGATTTAAATGGTACTTATAAGTACCGTCAGTAGATAAAGGGTTAAATGGCGTCTACAGTATAGTATATAAAATCATGCAGTTTGTTGCAAATGTAGCTGAGATTCACGATTTAAAAACATTAAGAGATGCCTTAAAAATAATAATGTTCCAACATAACATGAAATTTGATGCAGTAGATTTCTTTTTCTTTTTTTTCACATTTTAATCTTTCAAGTATTTTATAATTTTTCCAATTTTAAAAATAAAATGTTTGAGAAAAAATGTTTTTACTCTTCTGCACAGTTTGGAAAATAAATGGAAACATTTTTTTTAAGTAGTCATAAATATATTTTACCAATGAAATAAATCAAATATGCTAAAATGGATTCTAAAATTCATCAATTTATGTTGTAGTCATTTTTGATTATCAAGCCCATATATAAAGATGTATATGTATATTATTTCCAAGTCATCCCTGACAAATAGTCTCCCCAATGACGGGCAGCCAAAATTTAAAACATATCTCAATTTTGCTGTTAACGTAATAAAATACATGACATAGATGAGTTATTTCAGCAGATTCAGTTTAAAATTAGTCATAAATTTAAAATTTGTATACAAAATTTATTTATTGTTTATTAAAAATATTTGTAAATAGATCATAAGTATCAATAAAAATTATATAAAATTAATAAAAAATATAAGTACAGATTTTGGAAAAATACCTCCTGCAAACAAATTTGATATAAAAATTTATACCAATTAACAATATTAAAATAGGGTTCAAATCCCTACAATAGTATTTTATATCTCTAGGTAAATGGGGTTTGAGTTATTGCATTTACACGCCATTCAATGCAGACAAAATATCCATCAAAAATATGAATTTTTTTCTATCCTTTTGAATTCCTCTTTGAAATATAGCTGAAATCATTTTTCTTCATTCTATGCAACTAAAAATAAGTTTACATATTAATTAAATATACCTTTTTCTTAACATAACTCAAATCTATTACTGAAAAACTAATAGTTGAATATCTATTCTTGGGTAAATGAACTTGATAATCAAAATAATCATAATGACTCTAATAAAGTGTAAAACTTATAACTATAAAATCTTTTAATTTTTGTAAAAAAACTCATTTTAAAAAAATTCTGAAGTACATTAGATGTGAATTTCATATTTTATTATGAAGTTTTATAACATAATAGCTGTTTAAAAAGTACTGTTGTATCATACTGTTAATCAAAATTACTCCATTTTTAATAATGTATTATTCATTATAACTTAAATACAAGAAATAATTTTCTTTTATTTTAAAATAGTTGTTTTTTCTTACTCTACTCATTTTTAAAGCCAATTTATCTTAATCTCAATTTTTGGAAAACCAAATTTGGATGATTCAGTTTCCAATTAATCAAGATCTCTTGTTTGTATTGCCATACAAATCAATGATATATGCACAAATAAAACTAAATATACTTTTGGTAATGCTTTATTCAGAAAAACACCAAAAGACATTGACATCATTAAAGAGTAAATAAGTAGATTAAAGGTTTTTATTTGATTTGATTTGTTTATTTCATACAAATTATTTTAAAGATAATTTTTTTTTCTCTTTACTCTTAAAAATATGCAATAACATTTCAAATGAATACAAGAATCAATAGATTTACAAAAATATTTAAAAAACAAAATTGCATAGTACTAAAAAATTTAGAAAAAAATATTCTAATTCATACTTAAACAATATTCAATTCATAATAACTGCAAGAATTTATTCAAATTATTCCTTACAGAAATGAAACTGAGAAATAGAACACATGAAAAGAGAGCGAGAAATGAATATAATTAACTTAAATTCTAAAATCTTCTAACTACAGACTAGTTAATCACATTTTAATTTTTAAAACTATTTTATGCATTTTATATATCAGATGAATGCAAATGTCATGATTTGTTACGTAATTCTTTAGATCCTATCCTTAAGTTCTAGAAAATGACTAGTATTGAATCATGGATTTTTTGGCTTTGACTACTTTTCATTATATAGAACTCTTTTTTTTTTTTTGTACACTATTTTTTAGAAGAAAAAGATAAATTTATTACAAGATGTAAATTTATCTATTATACAAAAAGTTCACAAAATTGGAACAATTCAAATGATAGATACATTAATACCATGGTTGTATTTTAACATGGAAAGAATAATACTGCTAATAAAATGTCTGAAAAGACTAGAAAAAATAACTTAAGTTAATAATGAAAACATGAAGAAATAAGTATAATGCTTCAAATAACAATCATGTAAGGGGAAAATATTCAATAATACATTTTATATACTATAAAAAAAACTATTTCTAAAAAAAAAAAAAAGACTCAACAACTTTGAGACTTTTAGTCCAAAAAACAGTAACATTTAGAAAGATGGCACAGCTAAAACCACAAATATAATATACTAAAAATTATTCCTAAGAAAATACTTTGTCAAAACTTGACTTAGAACAACTCATAAACAAAGTAAGTAGAATAAAACTTTACATTCACCTAACAAATGATATGTAAAATAAAGTGCAGCACATACACTGAATGATTATCAAACATTATGGGGGGGATCAAATTTAAAAAAAAGTATTTCATATAAAGTTTCTAATTTTTGAATTTTAATAAGTTTAAGTAAAATCATATCTGATAATCTTTTAGTTGGCATGGATAAACTAACTTATTGGCACAAACAAACATTTGGTATACAGTGGAATTAGAGACACTATTAATAAGTATAAACATATATTAAGCTAATAAAAACCAAACACTATCTGTAGGTCTACATTCACATACAAAATATTTGATATTGTAAATGATAAGTGAAATAATATACAAGGCATAAAGATGTATTTTAAGTTAAATAAAAAAAAATCCAGCATTATGCTTTCTAAATACATAATTTATTCTTAAAAAAAGATTTTCTTCTAACTAGTTTGCTTAGAGTAAATTTTAAAAAAGATTAAGCATTTTAAAACCAAATATTACCAAAACGAGATTCTGTAAGTCTGTATAATTAAAAAAAGAAAGAAAGAAAGAAAAGAAAAGAAAAGAAAAGAAAGAAAGGGAGAAGGCATTGTTCAAAGATTACATTTCTAAAGATATTTAAAATCATGATTTTCTTTCTTCAAGATTGTAATTATCTCTAAGCATATGAACATCTTTATCTCTGTATTTAATTAATAAAATTTCTAGTGAAATGAAAAATTAATAAAGGAAAACATCATTAACCAACAAAAATATGTCAGCATAAAAAGGGGATCAACTGACGTGTATTGCTTAATTTCAATAGTACTTTCTTAAATACCTAATATTGTGTAAAACTTAATGTAATTTAAAATCTGATATTTAATTTAAATTTTATACTCCACAGAAGTAAGTGCAGTACAGTAAGTAAAGTATTTTCAGCCCTAAATAACATTTTTAAAACAGTCAGCATAGTTTTATTAAAGAATAACTTTTAATGCATACTGATTCTTTTTAATATTTATGAAATCATTGATCCAATATTGTCTATAATAAAAGTATTTAACAAATTAATTAGCAGCAATTTATAGATGGGCTAGCTCCTTTACAAGATTTCTCGTGTTTTTATAACCTCTCTTCAACTTTCCATCATCTAGATCCTGACTCCAGATGTTCTTTTCAGCTGAAAAAACTACATAACTTCAGTTTTGTCAATAATGTTTTGATTAATTTGGAAATATTTTAGTTTAATGGAAAGCGAGGGAGAGATTGTCACATGATGGTTTAAAATAAAAAAAATCACAAAACAGAAAGTAAAAATACACATCAAAAGTTTAACAATGCCTTTTCAAGGGGAAAAAAATCGAATGAATTTTCAAGAATCGCATTTTGAATGCAGAAAATATACTGCTGAAATTTTTATAAATTTAAATTCTTTTTTATAAATATAAGCTCTTTATGCCAAAAAAAGAAAGGATCACAATGTAAATAGAAATTATAAAACAGTATTATAATATTAAGTGCATACATTAACTACAAAGTGTGTGGATTAATTCAACATTTAAAAAAATAAGTATCTTATTAGCATGCTTTTTAAATCCATTAAGTATTCGAAAGTACAAATAAAACTAAGCAGACTCCTAATTATTAAAAGACAGTAAAAAAAACAAAAAACAGTTCTATTAAAATATAATCAAACTTAAACTAGCAACCTTGAAAGAAGGATTAAATAAACGAATACATCAGTCAAAACTTGAACACTTAAAACAATCCTTAATATATTTCCAAGTTTCAACAGGAAATGATTAACAGAACAAACAACTACTTTAACAACTCACAAAAAAAAAATAATACAATATTTCAGTTTAATAAAACTAATCAAATAAGGTTTTAAAATTTAGTGAGGTTTTTAAATTTTACCTTGCCTTCTAGTCACAATATTATGATAGAAATTATATATTAATTCATAATGCTTCAAAAGTAACTTCAATGAATTTCCATACATCACAAAATAAATGCATTTGAAATTCATGTTCATGTGCTATCTTATTTCACAAATATCACAATGTTATATAAAACTAAATTAATAAATATTATACTTCAAGGTTCAAATTTTAGCACATGAAAGATAAAATTCATACACTATAATAATTTCTCTAATTAATAAAATAAGATCCAAATTAAAATATTTTACACTCATTTACAAAAAATCTTCTCAAAACATTAATTAGTAAATTATAAACAAAAATGAGAATATTGTTTGAGTATAAAAATGATACAAAATCATTAACATTTTAATGCATTATAAATCACATTCAAATACAATAATTTAAGAAAGATCAATTTATAATTAATTTCATAATAATTAATCTATTCATTACAAGATCTATAAAGTTAAATTTCATTTTATGAAATAAACATCTACTTTAATTTATATGAATATGCTCGAAAGAGAATTATTTAAAAATTATTGCTTTGGAATTAATATATGGATTCTGTTAATTTTTGAAAGGAAAAAAAATCATATAATAGAAAAACAGAATGACATTTTGCTGAAAAAACATCGATCTTACAAGTTTACAAACATGTACAATATGCTACATACTTTCCTCAAGCAATTTTTTTCTATGATTTATGTATAGCACTGTAGAGAGCTAAATTATGCAGAGTATAGTTTTTTTAACAGCTATAATTAAAAATTTTAAATAACACAATTCAAAATTAAATAACTCAATGTTTCAGTCATGAGTGATTCTGGAGAAAAAAGATGATTCAGATATTGAAAATATCAAATGAGTAGAAAAAGTATCCATATTGGACTTCACTGTTGTAAATAATTCATAAAGAATAGGGTAAAAAAGTAATTAGTCCTTAAAAATAATTGAAACCTATGTTTAAGCCACTGCTATAAAACAATGCCCAAGAATGAAATTTTGTAATATGTACTAATAGGGGAGGAAAGTTTGTGCAAACAGCATGCTCTTGAAATACAGCAGGCACTCTGTCAAACTTTCTTGATTTCATAAAACACCCAGCTGTAAATATTATTAAGGAAATCATGTACTTATAAAATGAAAATACATTAAAAAGATTATTCCACATTACAGAAATAGTAATATTAAAAGCAATTATTTCACATTCTATATTTTAATATTTCACCATTTTTAAGTCTCTTATAAAAGCCAGAAAGAAAAATTAATGTCATATTTAAGCAACATATAATTATTATCACTCTTAATGAAAGATGTAAAGTTAGATGAAAAAAAGAAAATACTTCAACTATAATTATGTTCTCTAAAATTAAAATTATGTGTTTTTTAAAAAGTGAAGTTTTTTTAAACAATTAAAAGCATACTAGATATTTGAAACCACACATATACTTCAAATATCTTCCCTTCTATTATTTATCATAAAAATAGCAACTTAAACATTTAAAACAATTTATATATCAAATTTTTAACTTGCACATTTTTTAAATAATATTAAATAAATTGTTAAAGATCAAACTTATTATTTCCCAATTAATAAGTGTTAATTATTATTAATGTAAACATCCAAATCCAAGTTACAAACATAATTCAGCATCATACATTTGGCTTTTAGCAAACACCATTTTCAACCTCCCCAATGTTAATTTGTTAACTTGAATATTACTTTAAAGATAATATGAGAAAGGTATAAGGCTACTTTCCTTCATCCTTGATTAAAAATTTAAATAAATTAATAATTCAAAGATGTGGTAGCAATAATGAAAGATGAGCAAGCCAGGAAAGAGTGACCAAATGTATTTAAATTTCAGAATAAAATGTAATAAATGTAAGAATTTACTTAATATTAATTAAAAATGCTTATCTGTAATCTTGTGATTAACTTTGTTTTCACAATCTGACATGCAAAATATAATGTTTTATTGTAATGTGAATTGAAATATACAATTTGAAAGAAAAGACTGTTACAAAACTTAAAAGTATTTCAAATAAATAGAAATAAATAAATAAACCTTACTCCATTTTTTTCTATTTAAATAATAATTAAAAATTGTTTTATTATTTAAATATATTAAGAAATAACATTTTCAAGAATATAGCCAAAACCAAATAAAAGGATACTTTTCCATGAAAGATGGCACATAAGCCGAGTGTCTCTGAAACGTCACTTTTAATGGCAAAGTTGAGAGCATTGCTTCATAAGTTTTCAATGCTTCTATACAACTTTCACCAAGTGCCTGAAATAAAATCCATTTTAAGAAAAGAATACCAAACCATAAAACAAGCAAAAGAAAGAGAGAGACAGAGGAGAAGCTATTTTCCATTATTAGTACTATTATAATACTATAATATTATCAGTACAAACAATAATACCAAATGATTCATAAACAAAGGCAATTAATACAGAGAAAAAACTAGTAAAAATATAGCTAACATTAATAGTGGAAAGTTATATGTAAACATATATTACATACTAGAAATTATCAGTATAAATTGATATCTTTAAATTTCTTTTATTTAGAACAAAACCTTTCAAATAATGAAGTCAAATAGAATATTAATTTAAAAAAGCTTTTCTGATAATTCTACATAAAACCAGATGTGTGTGCTGGGGAGGAGGGGGTGATGTGATGTAAAATAAATTTGCTTTATTATTATCTTTAAAATTCATAATTTTATTTAACATTCTTCTTCTATAAGTACTCACTGACGGTTAATATGAATGCACTAAATGAAATAAAAGTTTCTCTTAGACTTAAATATTATTTTGCATTCTTTAACACTTCTATGTGTGTACATAATAAATCGGGAAAGAAAGAGAATATAATTAAAATGAAAAAATTTCTAAATGATCTGATTCCTTTTTCAAGCTCAATCATGTTACAATATAAGAGGATGTAAGGTCCGCCAACTTTGGCAACCCTTCTAGCTTCACATAGCAGCCCTTTTTGAAAACATAAGCAGGAACACAGAGGGAAAAAAGGTTAAGTTAAAAGAGAAATTAACCAGATATTCGATGACAGATGGATTGCAGAACGAAGGAATTTGAAGAGGCTAATTCCGAGGGTTAGAACGAAGCATTCCAGGACTGACGAACGAAGGCGGATGTGAGTAGGGACTGAAGTCGAAATGGAGGTCTGATGTAGCGAGAAAGTTGAGATAAATCTGGGTCTAAGACTGACCAAATAGATAGATGATGGAATATTATTGTGTACTTTTTGTATGTTTAATGTGTGTTCTGTGTCTCATATCTACATGTTAATAAAATTGTGGGACTAAAACTGAATGTGATCAATGTCTCTAATGCTCACATAAAAGAAACCCCACATCTTACAGAGGAGTAAGACATTCACTTTCCTGTCTGTGATTTATTAACTAGTTAATTGTCATTAACTTGCACAATTTATAAAGGCAGAAGATTTATTTACATAAACACAAAATGTAAAAGAAAGAAAATTATATTAAGAAAAAACTGCTTCATCTGGTGTGGAGAACACAACTTACTTTAATCTTATGCCAATTGCTCTAAACTAATGTTTACTATGCTATCATATATTATTTATTTTCTAAGTTAAAGACAACTTCACAAAAAAAGGGAGGGAGTGGGATTGAGGGATTATTAAAGAATCCTTGATTTTACAAATATTTTTTAATAATATAAGCTACGAATAGATAAACATCTATTGTCATAAAAATATAGTTAAAAATATTTGTCAAATAATTCAGATTAAGGATATGTAGCCAGAAAATCAACAAAAATCCAGAGAAAATTCATATTTAAAAACAGTACATAAATTCAAAGGGAGATAGAATAGAATATAGAATAAAGTTTATTTCACTTAACAGCTAGATAGAGTAGAATATTAATACAAATAATTACTAGCTCTAGAAAAAAGAAAGCAAATTTCATAGTTGGAAAAACAACAATTAAAGCTTCAAGTTGAGTAATTTGTATCACATCATTTTTTATATGTATTTTCGGGCAACAAGAGAAAAGAATAAATAAAAGACATTCCTAGATAACTAAATTATAGCTATCAAAATTGTCACCTTTCCTGCCAAAATTGATAACTTTGATGGCATTAAGATTTCTAAGCCATTTAAAATTTTAATAAGCTGAAAATATTATATTTGTGACAAGCTTCTATTCTTTGCAAAATGTTTCACCTGTAGGGGTTAAAATTGGCCTGGTGTCACCCAAAAACATTTTAATAATTTTCAAATTGAATAAATATTGTTCAATAAAAAAAATTTTTAAGTTAGTCGAAAAGTTTAATTAATTTATTTTAAGTTAAGATTTTAAGTTCTAGGTAAATTTTGTATTAAAGTATTAAAGTAATAAAATAAAAAAGATGCCATGAAAGCTGTTATTACTTCACCTAAAATTAAGATTTGATTTAAATATTGTGATAAATGAAATTGTAATTAATCAAAATTAAAGTATAAAATATTGTCTGCATAACAAAATGCCTTCAGCATGAAAATGTATCATATTTATGCTACTCTTCTGTTATATAGAAATATGTAACTATATCTTTGCCAATCACAGTTCTTATTTTTTTGTTTGTTTATTTAACTAATTAACAATCAGACTGAATTGATACAGTTTATAAATATATAGAAAATAATCCTTACATGATTCAGATAGCTGCCATCATCTCGTAGAACAACCAGAGATTTATTTATGATTTTCTTAACAAAATCCCACATTTCTCCTATAAAGCAACAAGAAAATTAATTTTAAATGTTTTATTAAATAAATGGTTTTTAAAATGTTATTAACATCTAATTTTTCATTGATTTATCATAAGCAATTGATTAGAAAATCCAAAATAAAAAACCTAAAAAAAGAATAAAGTACTATTTTATAATTAAAATAGCAAATACCTTTATCAATTCACATTCAATATATCTAAAGAAACATTTAAGAATTTAAATAATTCTCCATATAATACTATTACTGCAATATTAGCTTTCATCTTTCAATTATTTTTTATCAAATAGCTAGATAATAGTAATAGTATAATAAATTAAAAATAAAACCAAAGATACATAATAGAAACTTAATAATCTGCATTTTGATATTTCATAAATATTTTATCAGCAGAATTCTAAATATTAATAATCTGATTTTGAACATAATAACATTTTAAACATTCGCAAAAATGCTAATTTTGTTCTTTATAGCTTTGTTTTATACTATTAAAAATACAATTGCACTAATTAATTTTACAACACAAACCCAAAAGAATAAAATTTCAAGTAATGAAAAGAATCTATTACTTCAAATATTAATTGAAATTTAATAATAAAAGTAAAAAAATCTAAAAATTATTTGAAAAATTCAAATTTATATTATATATACATCACTACCAATCAACATTAAATTGGCATCTGAACACATTGACAGCCGGCCCAGCGAAAACACCGATTTCTGAGTTCATGAAGTTTTTGCTACAATACCGCTGCTCAGCCGTTAAATGCCTCGTAGGTCGCCGGTTGTCAATGTGTTAATTACCTTTGTTTATTTCACTTTATAAAACAGAAAACAAAAGATCAAACAAATAATTTTTCAAGAAACAGCATTTGTACCATAACTTAAATAAATAAAGTTAATACACATTTAAAACATCATTATTGAAAATATATAAAGTATGAAGTTATGAAATATTCTTAAATTTTTTAGCTTATTTAACAAACTATAATTTTTATCATATGTTTGCCGAGTGGATATTAATTCATATTCCAAAATAAATAGTATGACAGCCTTTCACATTCAAAAAAAATTTGAATCAAGTACAATGTTTACCTTGTGGTGATGTGGCAATAGGAATGTCAGTTAAGTCATTAATAATTACATCAAACTTCTTTCCAGTTTCTTTATACTCATCTAGTTTTTTCAAACAATCGTCAATGATAACCTGTTTACAAAACAAGTATGTGTTCAGTTATAAACATAATGCAAAAAATATAAGCATTTCTAAAATTCCTTCAAAGAGAAATAATGGGAAAAAGACAAATTAAAATACAGAGAAAATAACATTTTCAAGTATTAGTAAGGAAACAAAATGAAAAAAATTATTTCATGTATTAGTTTTTTACATCAAAACTAAGCTTGCCGTAATAAAAGCAGTTCGATTTTTTATTTTCATAAAGACAGACATATAAGGTTAAAATGAAATAGAAATAGGAAAGCTCATTTATTTCTGATTTTCCAATATTTTTGAAGTTGGTACTTACTGCAAAACAAACTTTAAAAAACACGGAATAGTTTTAAAATAATATTTCATCACATTTCCTTTTAAATATACAAATTAAATTAAGCATGGAAGAAACAAACAGATTTCATATATTCTAATATAACTTAAGAGAAAAAAAATTAAAAAAAATATTGATAATATTCCTTAAGTTAAGTATTTACAGACTTTGCTAAACCAACTAAAAATCAAATAAATAGGAGAGAAATTCTTGCCAACATTCTATAAGTGTTTCAATCTAATGAAAACAAGATTCCAAAATTCGATCTTTAAAAAATTTATTTCACACTAGAATTTATTCTATGTGGAATTCAATCTTTATTTATAATAAAAATGAATGTGTGTGTATTTATCTGTATGCTGACAATAAACAAGTTAGAATATTTAAACTAGAACTATTAAACTTATTACACACAAGTTTTTTTTCAATTTAATTTTAAAATATTTAACTTTAATTAAAATTAAACAACATTTCAGCATTTTTCCATGATGACTTCCAAAAACATTACAGTACAAAAATGATTTTTTGGTATTTGGTATTTATAAGTATTTTAATCATGTTTTTTTAACAATAAATTTCATATAAAACAAAATGGAACCTACATAAACACATTATGCATGATTGAGGAAAATTAGCTTTTATCAACATTTTGTCATTATATCGAAGAAAGATTAACTTAAGTCTCACTACAATAACTTTAGAAAACTGTAATTTCAAACATGTCTGTAATAGAAATATGAAAAATAAATTTCTAGAAAATATGAACAAGAAAAAGTTTTCTATGATTTTTTAAAAGAATGCATGCTGTTAATTTAATAATGATATATAATTTAAGGGAAAATGGCTTATAATATATTAAAGACAGACAGATAGATTACACACTATCCACTCTATTTAATTCTAACAGATATTTTTTAAACCATTAGTAATAAATACATTCATCTAAATGGAGGAATGGTCCAAATGAAGAAAAAATTACAATATATGTAGTTTGAGTCAATAAATTAATTAAATTTAATGTATTTAATACAATTATTTTTATTGTAGTAAAATAAATTTTATGTAGAATCAAAGAAATTTTTATTAAATATTACTCTGAAATACTGCACAAATATTTAAAAAAAATTACTGTAATATTTCTCGTAGGACTTCAATGTTAAACTATTCTATATCATACATTCATATTTTTTTAATAATATAATCAAATTACAGTTTAAATATAAAAGGACAGTGACAGAAAACTTGCAAAATATATATTGTAAATAACCTAACAGTATAAAACTTCTAAAAGAATGTCTTAAGACAATCAAAATTTAAAGTTTAAAAATATTTTCCCAATACCATCCAATCCCAATCATGTTACATCTTACAATAAAATTTTATTGAAAACTTTAGCAACCATTAATCCTGTTAAACCAGTAGGTGGCCAAAAGTAATTAGTATTATATATATATATATATATATATATATATATATATATATATATATAATAGGAAGCCAGATAGAGAATGCAGCAGAATATTAAAATAATAATTAAACTATATATCGGAATTATTATTTATAGAATTCAAATAATTTATTACATGCAATATTATATAAAATTCGTACCTTGTAATTGGGACCTTCTAATTTATCTAAGGAATCACCACAACATCCTCTGAGGTGAATTCTACAAGCATCTATAACCATTTGGTCTATTTATATATTAATTAAGGACAAAACAAGCTACTCAAACAAATAGTTGCAAAAAGCCAGTCTTTAAAATGAATTTGTTTAAAATAAGAATAGAAAAACAAAAGAAATGCATTTTTAAAACCTCTCACAGAGAAGAAACTTCTTTATTTGAAGTATTTTTTTTTTCATACTTTGAAGCTTATTATTATTAGTTAGTAAACTATATAATGATTAATTTGAAACTATTTAATTTACTGGAAGTATCAAAAAGGTAAAATTAAAGATTGGCAGAAATTATAAAATTATAATACAATACATTTTTAGTTCAGAAGAGCAAACAAATAAACAATTCAAAAATTTGCTTGTGCATGTTTTTTTTTTTTTTTCATGACACATAAGTCTATTTTGGAAATAGAAATAAAAATTGCTAGAAGACAAAGGATAAATTCATCAAACTATCTAAATGAGATAGTTATTTAGAAATAATTCATAGTGAAATAATTTATTATTAAATAACAAAAAAAATGTAGGAATATCTTGTTAATTAACAAAAAAAAATGCTAATGGAAATAAAGAAAAGTTATGAAAGAATATCTTGTCCAATTTCAAAAAAGTTATATACATTAAAAAATGATCAACATATTTTTTATTATTATATATTGATAATTTTATTATAAAAAAATTACTAAAATATTTTCATATGAATTACTAAAACTGAAAAGATGAAAATGTCTTTGGATTAAAAAAAATCTAACCAAATATCAATAAAGGATATATCGACCATTGTTATAAATTTGGGGTTCTCTTTTAGTAACTCATGAAGTAAACCTCCATCTCCACCTCCGAGGATCAAAACTTCTTTCCCAGCATAGGAAATAGAGCCATACTTCATTACACCATGAGTGTAGTTGATATCACTCTCAGCAAGATCTAAATTATATATACAGAATTTGACAAAAGGGCAAATATACTAAATTAATAAATATCTGATGTTTCTTTTTTTTAAAATATCACAAATTGTTTTTTGGGTAGAGAAAAACTGTCCCAATCACATTTAAATATTGATTCTTTTCTTCTTTTTTTTAAGTTGAAAGCTTAAAAGGCTTGATAAAATGTTAATATTTTCAGTGCAATCTAAAAGTATTAAATATTCTAGTAAACAAATTAGTCATTTTGATTAATCTATTTTCTGCAAATCTGTATTTATAAACCAGTAAAAATATATTAATATTTTTCTTAATTTATGTGCAAGATAAGTAAAGCTTGTATAATTTAGACAATTAGATATAATTTCCAAAAAGTTTTGCATTTCTCATATAATGGCTTAATATAATAAAATTTGTTTATATGTATAAAAAAATTACTACTTTTTAAAATAAAAAGTGAAATAATTTATAAATTTTCGCCATTTTTCACAATTACTAAATAAAATGTCATAAAGAACACACATAAATAAATAACAACAGCTTGAAATGAAGAATCTTAAATGAATGGATAACAGAAATTTAAAATATGTAAAGTATGTTTTTAAACAAATGTAATTTTTATACATGCTAAACAGGTGACATATTTATACAAAGATAGAAAAAATATATCAATAGATTTAAAATTAATGTTTAGGTAATACTGCAATTTCATTAGTTCTGTTATGAAAATGTTTCAATGTAATTTAAATTTCTTATGCAATTTAATTTTGATCTGTAATGTTTAAATCCTGAAAAGCAGAAGTTTTTATTAAAAAACCTAAATTCTGACAAAAAGAAGTTCTACAAAATTATCACAAATGATTATCACAAATTTCGATTTGCAAATGAAATTATTTGCCTCTGAATCAATTAAAGATTTAAGTCTTATACAATTATTAAATATTCATTCTGATACAAAATTATTATATATTCATAATAATTACATGTAATGGATTGAAAAAATTTCATAAATTCTAAACAATTTTCCAATTACCTACCTTAGCTATGTAATTTAATGTCCAATTATTTTTTCAAGAAATAGAATTCCCAGTCTACAATGCAACTATACTGAAATGCTGCACCATTTAATTAATCATATCCTTGCTTTTCTATAATTAGGTTTGTTGCCTAATTAGTTTTTATTAAATTTTTAATTAGCTATTAAAGAAGGATTGGTAGATGGATCTTTGGATTTTTATCTGCAAGAGCCAAAGTTGGTCAAAATTAGAGTAGGAATAAATTTTCTAGAAGATGAAGCAATCTTTCTTAGTAATAAGGTTGGTGTGCCAACTCTATTTGGCTCAATGTAAAAAGCTAATGCAATAAATGAATACAGCTACGAAAAGGAATAAATGATTAATTAAAATGATATTTCCTTAGTAATTCAATAAAATAAATGCTATTCAATTTGTAGTCTACAATTTATAACTAAATCATTATCCTTGGCAGATAAGGAAAATAAAAGGTCTAGAGATGTGAAAGAATAAAATACAGTTTCTTACTTTGCAAATCATCTAATATTAAACAATTTCCAAGAGTAGGAGAGTGTAGAATTTTAATATTCTGATATGGGGATTCATCTTGAAAAACAACTTTGTTAAAATCATATTCCAAAATTCGTTCATCAGCAGTCGTGAAGTACAAAGGAACAGCAGATCCTCGTTTTATGATAGGAATTCTAAGAAATTTAAAATAAAGAATGAATAATATTCCACAATTGCAGAATAGCAAAAATATTTTAGCAGAAATAATTTTTTAATAGAATAAGATTTTTTTTTCCAAAACAAAGTATATCATCTAAATAACCTATAAATATTTTGTATGTAAAAAAAGAATCATTAGTTTCTAAAAGAAGGAGAAGGGTTACATTTATTATTATTTTTATTATTATGAACAGATATAAGTACTTAAACTTTAAACTAACAAATTTCAATTCTTTATACATCTTTCAATACAATATCTTATTTTAAAGAATGTCAAATCTAGTATAAAATTTAAGTTAATATAAGTAGTATTCTAGTATAATTTTTAATCACATAAAATAACACTCAAAAGAGATAAAACATTTCAATTTTAGTGAAATTTATTTGAACATTTGAATTTGAAAATTTTCAATTTTAGAATATATATATATATATATAGATGACATAAATCTGCTATAAAATCAAAATCAAGAAATCACCTTTAAAGGTAACATGACAGATAGTATATCGGGTTTATTAACTTAAGGAATTTTCTTGTAATGTGTCCATTCAAATCATAAAGAGTGTACAAACTGTAATAACAATTTGTAGCTCAAATTGCTGATACTACAATTTATAAATAGAAACAAAAAAAAAATTATAATACATTCCACTCAACATAATTTGCAATTGATCATAGAACTGAACTGTCTCACTTAACACACTATTTCATACAGTGACAGTGATCAGTTACAATCAAAATTGGTAGTGAAAGATCAGAAAAGGTGAATTGTTCATTTCTGCAGCGTAACTTCTTTATCATCTAATGTTTGCAATCCCACAACTGGTTGAAAATTTAATAGGTGATCCCAAACATGAAATTCCATAGGAAAATAAAACATATATAAAAGAATATGATCTGTTACTTAATGTATTTCAATAAATCTTAATGAGGATAGCTTTAACATGTATTACTAAATTCAAAGAATATGACAGACAATAAATTTGCAATATATATAAAAGTTGCTGTGTATTATGTTATTGTGGAATGATTTAGGTTATGTTCAGTTAACTGCCATATCTGGCATATAACCAATCTTTTTCTACACATAGTTATCATAAAATCATACAAATATTTTTCTGTATTAAATTATTCTATCTCTTTAGCATTACATCTTGATCCTTAAAATCAAATTCTCTTTCCCATAGATTTAAAAAAATAAAAGAAATAAATTCTATGTAGAGTATTATCTTACAAAAGGCTTATTATCACTAGTTCTATTTCAAACAATCTTACAAGTCAAAGAATCATTTTAAAATATAAAAAATATCTGATAATAACCACATATAAATATTCCACTAAACTAAAAATCAAATTTGTATACAAATAATACATATATGCTTTAGAACAATTTTATTCATTCAGTCTACTACTGAGACAATTTAATAAGCCAATAAGATTTTTTTTAAGTACACAAAGCCGAAAATATACATACTTTTCCACTTTGACTTTAAAATGTCTATGTAGTTCCTTTCTTATTTCCTCCAATTTCTGAAAATTAATTAATTGAAAATACATGAAACACTTAAAAAATTATATACTTAATCAAAGAAAGAAAAATTAGTTACTAACAGAAATAATTTTTAAGTAACAATTTAAAAGTATTTTATTGATATAATACTTTTTAATCAATTATACTTTTATATTTATTAATTAAAGTATTTTATACTACCCACCATTTCATAACATGTCTTGGTTAAAATATCAAACCAATTTTACAAAAATATCAGTTTTTGTAATTTTATAAAACTTTTCCCATCTACAGTTGATTTTAAAAAATCGCTAGGCATTATTAAAGTACTAAATTAGAACATTCTAATCTTAAAAGCAGGTAATCAAACATTTTTTTAATTGATTAAGTTAAAATATAGCAATTAAATTTCTAAAATACTGAGATTTAATAAAAACTTAAAAGTATTGAATCAGTACTTAATGTGACTATTCCTTTGTATATTATTTCAACACATCTTAATTATTTGTGCTGGCAACTAAATCAAAAACCATTATTCCCTTAAAGTTTTAAGATAAAGAGGGAAAAAGCTATTATAAAAGATTTTAAATCCATTATTCAAGAAATATTGGATGACTTCATAGATTAAACATTTGCATATCGCTCTTAAAACCTGCAACTAAGGGAAAATAAGAAATACTATGTTTTCTAATAGTATTTATTATTATAGACAATATGACACACTATCTCAATTGCTAAGCAGTTCAAATCAATTTTATTTGTGTAACATTTACAATATATTACTCATTAAAAAGTAGAATATCTTTCAAATAGTTATGAAGTTTCATAACTTTTGGCAGTGGGTAGCCAACTAACAAATTATTCCTTAACAAATTTTTGAAAAATTAAAATTATTAAAGAAAATAACTGCAAATAAAGTATTTTTAAACCAACTGACAGATCAGTATAGCAAATACATAGTTACTTCTTTATAGATAAACATGTCAATGCCAAGAAACATTAGCAGGAAAAATGTAATTTTCTGGGTGAAGTTGATTTTGTATCAATTTTATGTCATTAAAAAGAATTAAAGAAAAAATAAACTTAAAAGAAAGATTTGTTTCAATAATAAAAACAAACTTACAGGATTTGTAAATGCAGCATCGCCTTCTAAACAATCTTCAAATGTTAAAGTAACCAAACCAAATGGGTAGCTTTTAAATGTACAAGTCAAACTGAAAAAGAATCGTACACATTTTTTTGAAAAACAGTAACAATACATAATAGGTATTGATTGGTTATGGGAAAAATAAACTAGACTAAAGTTTTCATGAACTCAAATGAAGAACAAGATCATAAAATAAAAAGACATATCAATGAAATTGCAAATAATTTCTACTCATGCTTGCCATAGATATAATACTAACGGATTTTTCATTTTTATTTGTGGTTAGGTCAATTTTTTACCAATCAACTATGAGGATTTCACTACCTTATTTAATATATATGTGTATATTTAAAATGCTTAATTGTTTGCATTATTCTCCAGTTCTATTAAGCCATCCCAATTTTGATATGATTACAAATAAGGAGAAAAAAAAGTAGTAACCCCAGTGAAGGTAATAGAATAAAGACATTATCTTCTAATTATTTAAAAAAGAGAAAAAAATTTATATCCATACACAAATCTTTTAATAAGGGTGTTTTTTTAAAGAGTTTTCTTAAATTTGTAAGCTAAAAATTAGTATTAACATTACTTCAAAAAATCATAGAATTTTTAAGGACAAAGGTTTTAAAAATTGTAACTTTAAGATACTAAGATGCAAGTGTTAGCCTCGTATCTGTCTGTAAATGGGTTCTTCCAGCTTTACAGTCATCAGAAGGCTGATTTACTATATGGATGTAACAGAGGCACTTATTGAAATTTCAGAATAAGTCCTTATAGTACATCCAATAAAATCTAATTTAATAACAAAAAAATTATAATTGGTATTCCTTAACCATTACTTTCTACCTAAGATTTTATATTCAATAAATGTTCAATTTATTCTAAAAAGAGATATTTAAAATAAATTTAAAGGAAAAATATATCACAAAAAAAATTTTTTTAATAAAATAGTAACCATTATAAGCTTAACCCTTTAACGCGCGGTGGTTTCACTATGAAACCACCATTTTCAAAAATTTATTTCTAAACGCGCAGTGGTTCCAGAATGAAACCGATGGTTGCAAAAGATTATCTCATCTTTAATTATTGCCTGTAGATGTCAGCACATTACTTGATTTAATTCTTACCATCAGAAAAATGCATCGTTTATGATAGCTGTTTTTGCGTATTTTCTATTCAATTTTTTTTCATCAAGTAGACAACAACAAAAAATCTAAATGTGCCTATTAATATGTTGTATGTGGGCATCTGTAAGATACCAATTTTTTTCAAATCAAATATCGAAAGAAAAGTTCACCAAATTTGACTTTTTCTTAGGTGGTTTCGGAGAAATACCACCGCGCGTCTAGGACTTGTAGAGGTAAGTTGGTTTATCTCTATCAACAACCACTTGAAGAAACATATGTTTCTTCTTTCCTTTGCCTCTCCGTCTCAGTAAATCAAGAGGGGGATAATTTATTGGGGTTTAGCAGTGTGTTTTGTAAGTGAGGAATTTGTTTATATTGATTACTTCAATTATAACTTCGTTTATAGGAATAGGGAGGCTGAAATTCTTCTAGCTCAGATGCGTTCTTTTTGTATTAGCTAGCAGTCATATTCTGGTGATGTTAAAAATATTCGCTAATATAATATAATTTTCTCAGTTTTTAAAAGGTTAATTTAAAAATCGCTAATATAATTTTCTTAGTTTTTAAAAGGTTAATTTAAAAATTTTAACTTAAAATTTTTTTAAAAATTTTAACTTTAAAATTTTATAACTTTTTTTCGTGTTGTAAGGTTGTATAGATAATTTTCATTGATAATATTTCATTTTCTTGTATTTCCATAAATGAATAATTGTGTTTCAAAACAAATTCAAAAGTTTCATTATTTATCGGAAAGAAATGTCGTAGGTGCGCGGTGGTTTCACTCCGAAACCACCACCCACAGGGGGGTGTAATCGCCTATAAATTTTTTTAAAGGTATTTTTGCTCTTCACAGACCCTATAGATACAAATTAATTACATCCTTTTTAAAAATTCGGAAAATTTAAATTTGCGGGCGTTAAAGGGTTAAAGCATAATATTTTAAATAGAAATAAACTTTTCTGCCCAGTACATACAAATTACTAGATCAACTAATTTCATATTTAAAATATAAAAAAAAAAGAAATTGTAAAACACTTTAAATCTTTTATCAAATAACAGAAAATAATCCAATGCAAAAACTTTGTTTGCATTTCCAATTATATCGTCTTTTTTTTATTTAGCATTTAAATTAAAGCTGTTTAATATCTTTAATAATGCACATTCTTTATAAATTGCTGTACCATTAACACAATTTCAAAAAAGCATTTGTTATAAAATACCTCAACTTAATACTAAATATGTGGAAATATGCATTCTTCTCAGTATTTAATTCATATAAGCATTATTTAATTCTTAAGCCACATTCCTAATCCATACTATACCTTCCAAGATTTATAAAAGGTCTTTTACCAAAAAAATTTAATCTTTGGAGAATAGGAAAAGCCCTCACAGTGAAAATCACATTTTAGACATATATTTTAAATGAAGTTAAGATTGAATTAATAAAGAGAATGCACAAAGGAAAAAAATTAATCATCTTTTTTTAAAAAGTGAAATGTGCAGGAATGGAGTGACAAAAAGTTTTAAATTCTCTTTAATAAAATTTTATTCCCTGCATGAAATTGTGAATATTAATTATGAAATATAGACATTCTGGATGAATCTTAAGAGTTTAACTAAATCAATCATGCATATATATTTTTTGAACTAATTTTGTAACTGCTTGCAATTAAAATTTGATAACAAACTAATTGAGATACAGTTCTAGTAACAAAATCACATAACAAATCTAATGGTTTATGTCGTCATATTAACATGCATGTGAAAGTACAGTCTGATAGAACTTTTTGACACATTTCATTTAAAATTTAATGAGAATACATTTTACAAGCTAAACTTGTGCACTTAATTTTATTCTTCTAGCTTTTTATTTTTTTGAAATTATCAAATTTTTAATAGACAAATTTCATTTTGAAAAATTGTTAAAAATTCCATAGGAAAATACAAATTTGATCTGTAATCCATAAAATTAAATTAAATAGTATAAAACAATTCGCAAATATGCAAAAGAAAATTTTATATTTAAAAATAAACTGTTTAAGTAAATGAGAGTTCCATTTATTATTACCTTCCATCTTCATTGCTGAAGTTAACAACATACGATTCACCAAATGCTGCTTCACACTTTCGTTTCACGAAATGTGACTGTAAAATATCTTCAACATTTTTCACAATATTGGAACGTTTTTCTAAAAAAAAAACAAGTTCATTTTTAAATGGAAGAAAATGATACAAATTAGTATTAAGAAATATCTTATTATCATAGTCATATGTACTATGAATAATTATGTATTTCTACAATAAAGGAAAACTTAATTTGTGAAAGTTATAAATGCAATCTTGATTTTCATAGTTAATAGATATTTTTTTAAAAATATTTTTAAAAAACCATTTTAATTAAAGAATGCATTTTGAATAGCATATTTTATCAGGAAGATTAGGTAATATATAATCAAATTAAAAATTCTTACCAGGATCCGTTAAAGTGTTGGTATCAAATTGTAAATCAATCATAGAAGTTCTCACTTCCCTCATTTTCGAAAATCTCTCACTAAATATGAAAAAATATTTATCAGATATACATATATAAAAAAGATATACAAGTATTTGAATTATATCTAAATGTTATAGCTTGAATGTTAAAAGATAACATAAAATATTTAACAAATATTGTTTCAGAATGTTGCTGATCTTCCACAAAATACTATTCATAATAATTGTTGGTTTAAACCATAGTGTTAGTAAAAATTTTAAAAATGAACATTTTGAATGTTATGTAAAAATGTCCAATACTTTAAAAGACTTTTAACTCATTACACGGGTACTAAAAAAGAAAAATGATTTGTAAAGGTCCATGTCATAATTAATTATGCATTTAAAACTTTAAATCTGCAAGATTGATTTCCAGTATAATCTTATGTCCCTCTTTTGTTGTATGGTAAAAATATATATTGAAAATCAAATATTACTTAATTTATATAGTATATCAATTAACTTTAATAATTATGCCTAGTAAATGTCTTAAAATAAATCTTAAATTTAATTGTAAGTAGTTAAAAATTTCAGTCAGAAAATGTAAATTTACAATAACTACAAAATTTCATATGTAGCAACATTTTATTTAATATACAAATATTTATTCTGTTAAATATATCATTAATTCTTTGAAAATTTTTAAGAGCTTATAATAAACTAACTAGACAAAAAAAATTGATATTACATTTTCCCATTTTTAATTTTAAATTAATTTAAAGAAGGGAGTGGAAGGTAAGAAGAAATGAACCTAATAATAAAGGATGAATGGAAATGGAATTAGCATTAATTGTGACAAATGAGATTATAAAGAGATGAAAAATATGTTGGATCAATTAATGTCAAAAATTGATTCATAGTTTAAAACTGATATAGTTTGTTAGTGGCCATTAAAAAAATATTACTGCATTTTATTGATCACTTTAACTCACTATTTAATATAGTTTTAAAACATAATTTAGAAAAAAAAAAGAACTATTCACTATAGTATAACAGATGCTAGTTACGGAAATATTAACACCATAAACAACCTTTTAAAATCATGCCTTCAAAAAAAAAAAGTATTCCTTTCAAATTTGCATAATAGATTTTTTGAATTCATATCCAATATTAATATTAATCATGTTCTATTTAATCAATTCATTGCTGGATATGGGTTCTTATTACAACTCTACATTTTTAGCTTATGTTTTCATAATTTCTCATATGTGGTGACGTAGACAATCTATATCTGATTGGGCTATAGTAAAAAAATTTCATTTCACCCTCCCCCATATAAGAAACATATTGATTTCATGCTAAAATACTGCTTAAAAATAAAAGATCCATGGCACTAATAATATTTTTAAAAAGACGATGAAGCTTTTGCAACAATAATGTTGATGATATAATCAACATTGACTATGAGTGACTTTATGTAACTTCATTAGCCATTATAACATATTCAATTTGAATTATTTTAGCGTACATTATCTGTTGAATTTTCTCTATCAGTTTGACTTCCTTCCCCCTTAAAATTTAGATTCTTCTTTATGTTAAGAAGATTTCATTAAAAATAAACTATCAAGATATCTGTCATTCCAAGTGGGTAAGTGGTTGTGGTTTGACATAAAATTATAATTATTTTTTTAAAGAATTACATTAAAATAATGTTAATTTTTTCCGAAATAACTAGCACCATAGTTTAATTTAGTTTAAATAATGATCTCAAATAATTCTTCACCGATTTCATAAAATATTCATATAAGGATTTTTTTTAAATCACATAATTTTATATAACAGATGATTTTTCCTTTGAAATCTTTGAAATACAGGATCAACAAACCATATCAAATTAATATTTATTAAACCCCTGTCCTCCTAAGTTTGTATATTTCAATAAATTTAATAATCCTAGTCTACTAACCTAGGTTTTGTGAGAAATGTGCATACACTTCTTAAAGAAAACCATAAAACATGTTTTTATGGAATTTCTATTATGTGATACTGAGATTCATATCCATGTATTGGAAAAAAACACGAAGAAACAGAAAAGAAAGCAAACAAAATACAAAGCTCGACATGATAATCAAGTCACCATTAAAAACAATTCAAAATATTTAATTTTTAAGATATTTCATAAAGTTTGCGGAAAAATAAGAACTTTCTGCTACATAGAAAAATTCTGTACTTCGCATATTTTAAATAACTAAATAGTATTCGTAATCATTCCAGTATATTACTAAGAATGATTCTGATTTTTAATACTAAAAAAAATTAAAGAATTAATATTATTATTAGAAATTAAGAATCAATATACAATGTATAAAGATGTAAATTACAATCCGACATAAATTCAACAAAAATTATCACACTTACATTAGATTTTATAAATCTTCTGATTAAAAATATTGATAAAGATTAGATTAAGGTGTATAAATTATATAAATTTGAATTAAATGGAAGATTCAGAACTTATAAAAAAACAAGGAAATGCAATGTATCTCGCAGGATTCACATGTGAATTGCAAGAATACCGGCAAAATTTCATAATCGTAATCGAAATACAATACTTCTGTTGCAGATGCCAGTTACTAACATTTTTGTTTTTTCCCTATACTTGGGGAAATTTGATCCATGAAAATAGGAAATCTCCCCTTTCATAAAAACCCTTTTAAAATAATAATTTATTAATAAAAGAAAAGTCTAAATAATTTTTAACTGCTTATGTTTAAACAAAACATACAGGATTTTTTTTAAATGTCGTATTGACTGAAAAAAAAACCCATTCCTTTTGTTTCATGCATAAAAAAACGACTTTTTTTAATACGAAAATGGAATCACAGAAAAACAATTTTAAAAGCTATTTAGGAAAAATTATATTTATTGTCATTTTAATTAAAATTAGAATGATTTCAATAAGTATTATAATTATTTATAATGATTCTAGTTAGAATAAGCAATCAGATTCATAATTACTTATTATCGTTCTAATTAAAGCATAATTATGATTATAATAGTTAAAATTTTAATTATTTTCATTCTAAAGATTCAAATTAATAGACATTTTAAAACGACATTACTTAACAAAAGAAGGACAACAATTTTATTCATTTATTTTTGAAATCATTATAATACTCGTTGACATTATTTGAATACTGTCTTAAGTGATTAAACGTCATCTATAAATCGTCTTATTAATATAGATTATTATGAAACAAATTTTTCAGCTCGAAGAGGCTTAAAGCTTTCATTTCTCAAGTGTAGAATTAATTTCAAAATTTAGATTTTGAAGACATTGATTTAAATGAGAGTAAGACTTAACCAAATTCATATATTATCTGAAATTTTAAAACAAACTGGGCTTTTTTTTCCTTCAGTAATTTGTTCTGAAAAAAATTATTCAACATTTATGTCCAAGAAAAATTATAGCAATTTCGATCATGAAAATCGTTAATCTTTGTAGGATTTGCAATCCTGAGTAATATCTGAATAATATGATTTTTCATTTTCGAAAGTATAATGTAGAAATTTGACTCAATTAGTCTAAATTGTACCTTTATTTCTAAGTTTTGGATATGCAAAGAAAGCATAACGTCTTTTTCTAGATCAATTAATATCATGTGGCATAGAGTATTCTCGATAGGCCAGTCTCGGCAATCGGGGCAAAAGATTGGTGCGTTTTTATACTTTTTTGACATAAAATATCATGAAAACGCAAAATAATAATATTAATATTATGTCCTGGGTGCCAAGTATATTTATTAAATCACTGATAGGAAGCTAAGAATTATACTATGCTCCACGCGTCTGTTTCTATATAATGCGCTACGTCACTTTCTTAGTAACTGTTTAATTTTATCTTCAAATTTGTTCAACATTTTTGTTTAAAATATTTTAAAGGTTCAAAAAAAGTAAAAGCTGGCTAAAAAAATGTAGAATGCTACCTTCAAGCAGTATCTAGATTATTGGTCAACGCTAATTTATTGCATTCGCAATAATTTCTTGCAATTATTACCCTAATGCTCATTAGAGAAAAAATAAAAAATATGTAAAAATTAGATTTTTTTTTGTTGTCAAAATACGTTTTAATATTAACATACGTGACATTAGGCCACCATCCCAGGTAGTAAATTTTGTAGCATAACATTGTACAACATCATTAGATATTATAAGATATTAAGCAATATTCCCCAATATTAAACAATATTGTACAATATTTGTGTGCTACTAGGGATATAAGTGATATAGGTGACCACAAAATGATTCTTTTTCAGCAAACAATCGAGAATTCTGCTTCACTATTTAATAAAGGTGAAATTTTAATATTCCTAAACTGAATGAAACCCACAAAATAGTAAAGGATTTCGGAAAAATAATAACTTTCTTAATATCTCTTTCCACTTCAAAAACTTACGGAACAGAATGAAATCTTTCTTATAATAGAATATTTACACTTAAAGAACTTCATATTCATCTTTTCAATCTAAAATTAAAATATTATAAGTTATCAAAGTGAACTGACGGATGATTTAAATGCTTGTACTAGTGAAAATAGTTCAAAAAGGTGGAAATGGTTCAACTAGGTAAGAAATTTATTAAATCATATATTTTTTTGGATTTGAAAATCATGTTTCATTAAGAATAATTTTCATTTTCTTTTAATTGCCCAATTACCGATGCTGATGGAACAAAATAGGGTAAAATAAAATAGAAATTTTTTTTTATCAGAAGAAAACATTCTTTACGGAAATCTCTGATTTCGCATATTTAATTAATTTATACGAATATAAACAATTACAAATGTATATTCTATAGTGGCTAAATACTCAAAAATTAAATATTTTCTGCTTTGTGAATTTCCATTCAAAGAGATAAATACTTATTTCTGAGTATCAATAGGTCAAGACTAAAAGATATGACATACTTAAGAGTTCTTATCAATAAGAGAAAAAAATTATTGTGAAGAATTTCTTGGTTAAATCTCTGACTTTAATCGGTAACGTTTTTTAAATCTTGTTAAAAGTAAGATTTTGCCTTCATTATGGGACATGTTTAATACACATATACATAAAATTTTAATATTTATATAACAATCGCCATAATAAATTAATTTTTTGCAATCTATTCAAAGATATTCAAACAATTCAACTTATTTTATGACAAATTTAGTTTAAAATCAAATTGCCTTCTGTCTGTTTATGTTAATGCATACCATTTTTTTCCAGAGCAAATTTTTTGCAAGTGCACCTGAAATCTAGAAATAACTTTTAGTGTTATTTTCTTTTATCATGTTATTACATCTAAACAAGCCTGGCTGAGCTTCCCGGAACTGCATCGAATACTATCTAATACTAATTTCATATATTCTTAGATTTATGGTTATTGATTGGTTATACGATGATTATTATATTGAATCTTCCAAAAAAATTTCAATTCGTACCTGAATTTCGAAATGCCATCGATATTGAACAGAATACCGAAAACAATTTGAGAATTTCTATCTCTGCTGGCAATAAAGATAAATGTGTGCATGTGTGTTGGCGTTTTAAAGACACAGCGTTAAGCCTAAAGCTACCAAACATGATAAAAGTATACTTTAGAATGTGGAGATGTGCCTCCTTAAATTTTTTAAAATTTTAATTATAATTAAAATTCTTAAAATTAAACAAAATTATGCCATTTTTCCCGCAACAATTTCCAACAGCATTATCGCCCAAAAATGAATTTTACAAATGCTTGAAAACTTTAACAGAGTGTTTTTAATGAAGGCCTTTAGTAATTGTGCAAATTGTTCTTCAAATGTGGCAATTTTTGAATATATATATATATATATA
>JAOUZG010002851.1:7658308-7671846 GCA_026289955.1 Argiope argentata | reverse complement strand
TTCATTGATTCATCAAATATTAAATAGAGTACCTTTCTTCAAATTGGGAAACTAAAGAAAAAATTCTATTTAATATCTGTGTAGTTTATAGGATGAATAAATTGGGGAGAGTGGTATCCCCGAAACTTTCTCACATACTCACTAATAAATTCGTTAGAGAACGACTTGATTGCCATTGGCATACTATAGTTACGAAATTCGAATTTTTGGCGGGATTTTAGCATTTTTATGGAATCTATCCTGTAATCATTGCCAAGTTTTTGGGATTAATCTCTGGCATGTAGTAAAATTAATAATAAAAATAAAATTAATCTAATTTAATAAAATATTTATTTATTTATTTTTATTGTTCTAAATAAAAATAAAATTTTGTATTTATATGCATTTTTCTCAACCGATCCAAAATTTGAAACAAAACTACAGTTGTGGCCACAAAAAGTCTTACGAAATTTGATAAGGTGGTTAGACTGGTTGGTAGGGCGTTGGATTCGCAATCCTTTGATTCAATCAAAGGATTGATCCCTTGATTTGAATTATCGTGAGCGTGGTGGTCGGAGCACGTATAAATCAGTCATGGCCGCTAAGTCCCCCCCAAGTCGGGACAATACCACAGGGGGTACTGGATCAGACGTGATCGTTCTCAGATTTATGTTTAAATTACGATCGATGAGTTGAATGACTGAATTGTGTGAATGAAGTCCGCCTCGTAAAAAGAGCGTGACCATGAGTAGCTAAGTTGCTAAGTCGTACTCTTAGCCCTAGATGGCGCTACTGCAAAAAAAGAGAGGCTTTTTCGGCTTAAAATCCCTGACGATCCGTCAACGGGCTTGTCAGTGACAAGGGCTTTACAAAACAACAAATTTGATGTATTTAAATTATTGCGTTTTTTTTTTTTTTTTTTAGCTATTGCGTTTACATTTTTCTGAAAATAAAGAATGCCAGATGATCGATTTCTTAGTGGATTCGGTACAAAATTTTACAGATGTATACAACACAGAAGTTAAATCTATCATATCTAATCTTATCTAGCTGTCATATTTTTTATTTGTGGTGTTAGCTTATATTTGAATAGTCGGACAGCCGGACTTTCTCTAAATAGAGTTAATTCAAAATTTGAGAGAAGTGTGCAGATTTGTTGTAAATACCATACCATATTTCAATAATTTAGCTCCGAGCGTTTTTGAATTATATTTGTCACAGACAGATAGATAGTCATTTTCCAGAAATGTATTTTTCGGACACAGGGAGTTCTAAAACATGGAGAATCGTCAAAATCTAGTGCATATTTTGATGATTACTGTATTTTCTCTATATTGCATAAACTAGAAAGTAAAATGGGAAGTCATAATATCGCTAAAATTAAATGAACCAATATTTACTTTATTAATAACACATGATATCATGGAAATTCTTAAAATATTCATGCATATAACGAATAGAATATATTTAAGGCAATTAACATTGTTTTAAGATTCAACAAATTGGAGGAATCATGGCATCTGAACAATTAATCGGAAAAATATAACCAACATTTCTGGTGAATCGGCTCAGACGATTTTATTATAATATATTTAAACTATAAATGAATGTATTGTTATTTTTAATTTATTATAAATAGTAGTTCGATTTCCTTGTGAATCTTTGAATGACAGACATTGCTATAATTTCTCATTTCATGTTCATATCGCAGATTAAAAATGTTCCAGTTTATTAAAAATATTTTTCATTTTTAAACTTCTACATTTTATAATTTCTAGTGAAAATCATTATGAAGTTTCGTTATATTAACGCAAGGCTTTAAGGCAACACTAGGGCTGTTTTGGGACGGACCTTGCAGTTTTGAACCGCGGTTAGATAGATGACGGGATCGACACCTGAACAACTCGAACTTAAAACCCTTCCGCTCCGCAGCCGTAATTTTACCAACAGGCCACCGCTTTCCTAATGTTATGAGGTTCAATTTTTTTCCCCTCAAATCTGTTATCAGATAGCAAGTTTCCCAAGAAATAAAAACTTAACCAAAATCAACCTATTAAGATATTGTATTGGCGTACCACGCATTTGAAAACCTATTTAAATATCACAGTATCAAGATTACACAGTTGATCAAAGTTTTGGAAATCCAACACATACGAAAGTAAGTGAAAATCGATTTCAAAACACAGTCATTACGAGCAAAAAATAAATGAAAGGAAAGTTAATAAAAACCCCAATCTTATATTCATTCGTTTTCTAAGTATTTCATAGCATTTGATGCCTGCAAAATTTGCCGACATAAAGAAAAAAAGATTGAAATGAAATTTGCTAGGCATATTTCAATGTATCATCTCAGAACATAATTTTTTGAACGGCCTAGAACCACGTGCTCGTGCGAGTTAAATTATATTTTTATTCATTTTAATCGTTTCATCGAATGAGTTACTTTAGTATCATTTCAAACGATCATTAAAAAAAATTGTCTCGTATTTATTGTTTAAAAAAATATCACATTTCCTATTTATTTCATTTTATTAATCACGTGCTCAAAAGGATTTTTTTCTAGGTTTTATTGGCTGTAGTCATTAACTTATTTTTTTAATCAGAGCTTTTGTAAATAAAATGGCGACGCGTTATTAAAAGCTGATTTCTTGAGATGCTCGTGCAGATAGTAATATTTTTATTTTTCACCTACAGATTTTTGTTGACGCCAAAAACCTCATTCCCAGAACAACATCATATTCTGACATGATGAAAAATGTACATTATTAATATGCGAATTTCCTCTGTAAGCTATAGGTTTACTCTATTTTGAGAATTTTAAAAAAATTTCCATAAAAACACGAAAGAAAATTTAGGAACGAAGATGTTTCCAAAGATTTGCGTTATCGAATTTATTATTGTAAATCAGTTTTCAAACTCTTAAATCCGTCCCCCTTGTTGCATATATTTGATATACTCAAAATGTTAGAAGTTTAAGGAGGTGAAGACAGTTCTCGAACTTGATTGTTATGTTATGTTCCCTCTAATCTTTTCGAGATAAACTCAACAGCATCACGCGTGCAGCGTATCTTTTATATAATAATAAATATGAAATGAAACAGAAAACAGAGGAGAAAAAATTATAGAAAATGGATAAGTTTGGTGATTGACCAAAGCGTTGGAAATAATGCATCTTTTCTTTTCCTTATACAGATAAATAAATAAATAAAAACGATTACTTGCCTTTTCGCATACGAAATTATACAAATTGAAAACACTGAAATCGTCAAAATAATTTTATTTTCGGAGTTTGAAGGAATGTAGATGTTTTTTGAAGAAACTATTTTCGGTAATAATTCCATGTTTCCCCATCTTGCGGTGTAAACACATTAATTCAAACATTTAAATATATTTAGTGAATGCCTATCATAAATGACATACACCTATCAAAAATTGTATATATCTATCTATAAAGAAAGCTGCCTGAAGATACATCAGCAGAAATTGTTGCTTGTAAAGAAGTCGTAAAATTTATCTCCCTTTCTAAGAGAAACATGTCTGAACATTATTACATCTGGCCAGCGGTGAGATGATTCTTTTCTTTGTTGCGCATTGTGTGTCTCCCGCTTTGATGTTACCCTCTGGACTTGAATGGAGTCAAGATAATAGACCACCCATGCGGTTTACGGCTCTTTGAAGATGGGAACCGTGTCAAATCCCCAGATGTAACTATTCTCATATGGGACCACCCGAAC
This sequence comes from Argiope argentata, assembly GCA_026289955.1. Classification (NCBI taxonomy): domain Eukaryota; kingdom Metazoa; phylum Arthropoda; class Arachnida; order Araneae; family Araneidae; genus Argiope; species Argiope argentata. Next base: position 7,668,133 of record JAOUZG010002851.1, on the reverse strand, counting down.
TGTAATAAGGTCCGATAATGAACAACACATGCGTTTTACGGCCCTTTGAAGAAAGATGTACTGAAACCTCCAGATGTGAATATTTCCCTATTGTGAAGGGTCTGCTAAGGACGTGGATGAGTAGAAAATATTCCAACGGTTAACTGCTGACCATTGGGAATATTTTTGCAGAATTATTATATGATCGGCATCTCCAGCGTGAACCTGAGAGGCGGAGTTTGACCGAGGTTAAAATGGAGGGCTTTGAAAGGAACAGGGGGAGTCGAGCTGATCCGACTAGAGACGACGAGACGAGCTGTGAACTGAGCTGAAGAGTTGGACAGTTGAAGAGATATCACGTGATCTCGAGTTTGATTAAAGATCTACCGGTTATATCCGTAGATCTCTTGAGCTACCCGCAGTAGCCGGATACGCTAACAGCCTATTAGTACATTTGTATTAGTCTTGGAACTGTTATCCCAGATGTAAATATTTCCCAGCATATTAACCTAGATGAGGACAAGTTGTTGTTTTGTTATTGTATAAAGCTGTAAATAAAACATTTGTGTTTAAACGCTACCCGTTTATTTGATCGACCAGGATTAAGTCATTACACGCTCCAAATTTTCTCGCATAATATCTAATATATATGGTAGAACGCCTTGAACGGCACTGGCGTATAATCGCTACGAAATATAAATTTTTGACATAAATATAGCCTTTTTACTAAATCTATTGTCGTCCTTGGTGACCTTTAGTAACTAAACCCTGCCGTGTTGTTAATAGCATACGAAAATAGAATTTGTGTTTTAAATGCTATAATTGTAGTCATAAAGTTCTGAAAGTATAGATCGACAGACGGTCAATTTCTTGTTGGATTTCATTCAAATTTTGGAAGGTGTGTAGATTATAAATGTTGATTTTATGTATCGAGTTTTATCTGCCTATCTCTTTGTAGTTATCGTGTAAATTATATTCGAATGGCGGAGAGATAGACTTTCTAGAAAGAATTTTGCCCAAAATTGAATTTTTAAAAAAATCACAAATTTAGTATAAAGACTGTATCACAAATTTCTTCCGTCTAGATCTAAGAGTTTATGAGTTATCATTTTCACAGTCAGGTAGGTATTTTCCTAAAATGTGTTTTCCCAACTCAGGGATGACTAAGACACAGATTCGATAAAACCTCGATCCATATTTCTATATTTTCTCTATAGTGCATCTATGTGAAAGTAAAAAGCAAAAATAAATTAACGGAGACTGCAACTATTAACTGTTTAAAAAGATATCTACTCAACAAAACTGCTACATTTTTTTTATTTCATGCATATACAATAAAGTATCATTTATCTGCCTTTCCAGGGATTGAAGCTAAACGACAAATAAATTATGTACAATCCGAATTTTAATAAACTCAGATTAGTACAAAGTTAATATTACTAAGGAAACTTCATTTAAAAATAATACATTTTACTTGAGTTGATTTAAAATTAATAGCCGGGTCATTTTCAAAATTCGCTTACATATGCTGTCCCAGAGGGAAAAATAGAAAATTCAAGCGTAAATTAAATTTAAAAGTTTAACTTGAGCAGTGCTTTAAGTAAAGAAGACTATATTAAATATTTCTAGCATTAAAAAAAAAGAAAAATCAATACATTTTTTTAGACAAATGCTTAAAAATGTGACTCTAGGCAAATATGCCTGTCCCTTTCTAGTTATATGAAATTAAATGTTATTTCTTTGCTATTAAATTTATTTATTTCTTATAAAAAAGTTGATACATATTAAATATGAAGTATTAGTCTGTTATATTGATGGTAAATATTAATTTCTGGAAATCTCTACTTAAGCAAAATTTATAAAATACTTTGTCTCCCACTTTATGTCAAGTCTGTTACCTTCTCATTATTTTAGCAAAAATAGGTTTATAATTCTGTCTAAAGATGGCAGCACATACTGGAAGATATTGTTAAACTTGTCTAGCAACTTTGTCTAGCCATTTTTTTTTCTTCTGTTGTGAAGCTTTCCAGTTCTAACAAGAATAAGTTTTCTTCAAGTATTTTTATTCTTTGTCAAGTCTGTTACCATAATTTTTAATATTAAAATAATATTTTTAGCAATTTTATGTTTAAATACTATTACCTAGTTAGATTTAGAAGATATTTATATTGTTCTTTAAATTTCAAATTATGTAAGTTAGTTTTTATTTTACGATTTCATTTGAATATCAAGTCCGTTACTTGTCAAGTCTGTTACCATATTACAGGTAACGGATTTGACTGAAGGTAACAGACTTGACATTATTTGAGTACAGTGGTAAATAAATATTATTTTGAATGTAGGATGGCTTTAACACCTGCAGAAAAGCAAAGGCGCAATAGGGAAAGGCTAAAACAAAATCCAGAAAAATATGAACAAGCCAAAAACAAAGATAAAGAAAGGTAATGTATTTTTATTTATGATACTTATAAGTTATTTATAAGATTATTTTAAATATTTTTTTTCTTTTAATACTAAGCAAAATATTATTATTATTTTATTATTCCTGTTTTTTTTGTTTTGTTTTTTTGACTTTTTAAGTTTAAACCTAAATACAAATTTTCATTGTTTAATTTTGAAACATTCATTGTGCAAAAAAAAAAAAATCCATCTGCTGTTTTATTTTTCTATCTTTATTATGATCAGTTTCTTTATAATTTTTATAAGTTAATTTTTCCTTTAATCCAAAATAATCTCCCATTTATGACGAGTTCCATGTAGTAGGGTAATTCATTTTTAAATTTAATTAAAAAAAAATTTGAACATGTAATTTTGGTTTCAACTACTTGGATGTTTCATTTGTAAAAATTTTACTTCCTAGGCTGTTTTTTCTTTAAAAAATTAAATGATTTTGCCATTATATTGGCTTGCTAATTAGTATAATTTTATTAAGGTAATATAGTTCTTGTTTATCTTTATTTTGTATGCAAGTTATTGAAAGCATTTTTTCTGTTTTACAGGAAAAAGAATACACGTAAAAAGATCATTGATTTAACAGCTAGAGGTCAAAGGTGTCAAAGAAAGTACTGGCGTGAAAAGCAAGCTAAATGTTGCATGCGGAAAGTTCAGTTATCAGTCATTGAAACAACTCCACCACAAACTGAAAAATCTTCAAATGAAAAGGTTAATTTTTCTGGAAACAAGATGAGAGGACGCAAGAAAGTTTCTAGAAACCGAAGCAAACTGACCAAAGATAATATAAAGCTGCAGAAATGTAATGAAAAACTAAAGCGACAGGTCCAAATGTATAAAAAAAGGTGGCAAAGGCAAAATGCAGCACAAATAAATAAGGACATAAATCAAGTACCAGAGGAGCAGTTAACTCCAAAAACAAAAACGATGGGTACCATAGTGAAGCATTTCAAAGGAAAAATGACGAGAAATCATCCAGTGGCACGTCAGTTGTTTTTGCATAATGTGTTTCAACAAACATTAGTAGATCAATACAAAACTACAAACAATAGGAAGAAAAGATTAATTCAACAAATTATAGTCAGTAAAATGGTAAAAAAATACCGTCTTTTACGTCAAGGATTATATTCGTATCTTGGAGTCTCAAATCGCACCATTAGACCAATATGTGGTAAGAACTTAGCTTTGAAGCAAAAAATTATTTCACAATTTTTTGAACGGGATGATGTCAGTCGGGCCACAGCTGGCAAAAGAGAAACAGTTACAAAGAAGAAGGAAAAGCGTCAAAAACGTTATTTGACTGATACAATGAAAAATTTGTATCAAAGATTTTGTAGTGAAAATTCCAGTTTCAAAGTATCTTATACAACATTTACAAGATTTCGTCCTTTCCATGTTCTTCCACCTAGTGCTGAAAATAGAAATACATAAGCTTGCATCATCCATTCTAATTTCAAGTTAAAAGCACAAAAGTTAATTAGTGTAAAGGCATTACCAACAAATAATCTTAAGACAATATATTCATCGACAGTATGCAATGTTAAATCAATTGATTGTATGTATAACAAATGCATACATTGTAGCAATAAAAAAGTTGAAGTAAATATAGCTGAGGAAACTAATGTCATTAACTGGTATTCGTGGGAAAAAAGAAGAGAAAAAAGGGAAAAAATTGTTGGAGGAAAAAAAAAAGAAATATGCATTCAAAAAATGGTTAAAGAGAAAAAAGAAGGATCAGTTAGATTATTAATCGAAAATTTTGAAGCAGATTTGATGCGTTTTAAAAAGCACGTTTTCAATATTAATCAGCAGTTCCTAGCATACAGAATGTGCAAAAACAATTTGGAAACGAATGAAGCTTTGTTACATATTGACTTCTCTGAGAATTATGCATGCAAATTCAGTGAAGAAGTGCAAACTTTTCACTATGGTGCATCTAGAGCTCAAGCTACTCTCCATACAGGTGTCCTATATATGGGAGGAGAAAATAAGCCCATTTCTTTTTGCACTATATCATCAAGCCATGACCACAGTCCTATAGCGATATGGGCCCATCTCAAACCAATATTGATGTTGCTAAAATTCAAAGCACCCAACGTTTCAATCCTTCATTTTTTTTCTGATGGTCCATGCACTCAGTATCGTCAAAAGAAAAATTTTTATCTGTTACGCTATTTGAATATGGATTTCAGGAAGGTACTTGGTCATTTTTCGAAGCTGGCCATGGCAAAGGAGCTGCTGATGGCATTGGAGCAGTTATTAAAAGAACTGCTGATAACCTGATTGCTTATGGTACAGATATTTTTGATGCCCCTGATCTTTATAAAAAAATTAAAGGTAAAACAGCTGTCAAAGTATTTTTTGTTGATGAAGATGACATCAATTTGGTACAACAGCATTTACCAACGGATATACCTAGTCTTCCTGGTACATTTAATGTTCATCAACTAATCACCAAAGAAAAAGGGAGATTTTTTTATAGAAGTGTCAGTTGTTATTGCAACAGAAGTGGATTGTGCAAATGCTACCCCATGGAGGAATTTAATTTCAGAAAAGAAGAAAAAATTCACACACGTTTTATTCCCCCAAAAAGGATTTATTCTTCTTCAGGGAGTGAAATATCCATAAACTCTGATGAGGAATTTCGCGAAGAAGATATGTCTCTGCAGCAAGTATCTGATGCTAAATTGTCTGAGGGTGTACATGTTTTAGTCGAATTCATAGGAGGAAGCAAAAAAAAAACTAAATTCACATATGTTGCTATAATTCAAAAGAAAATGGATGATGAGGGAGAAATTCAAATAATGTGTCTGAAAGCAAAGGACCACAATAGAAAAATATTTCAAATTGATGAAAATGATGTATCATATGTTAATTCTGAACAAATTATTGCCATTCTCCCACAACCAAAACTAACAATGAGAGGCAACAGAATGTATTATCAGTTTCCAATTACTCTTAATACATATGAGAAATAAATGCATTATTTTTCAATCATAGTAAAATCTCTATGTTCTTTTCATATTTATAGATTATGTGACATTACTTGATAAGTATTTGCTTGATTTTTAAATAAGATATACATTGATTTAAATATTAGATAATAAAATGATTTCAATATTAGATAATAAAATGATTTCTTTATCTTAGCTTTAAAAAAATATTTGGATGATATATATTAAACTTGAAAATATCATTAAAAACTGAGCAGTAACAGACTTGACAGTTGGCAACAGATTATGGTCAAATCCGTTACCAACTGTCAAGTCTGTTACCGCACACCTTTTAATGATATTTTCATATTAATATCAGTTTTTCCTTACTCTTTTGTTATTTTCCTCTGAGATAAGAAACAGAGATGTGATTTTCCTAAAATTCAATAATTTAAATAGACATATTTTGTTTTTTATTAGAAAAAGTTCATGTATAAATTTCTATGTGTTTCAAATTCATGGCTATAAATGCCTTTCATTTCAATTTAATTTGAGAATTACTGAGAAATATTATGTTTTGAACTCAAGGGACATAATTTACTTCAAAATATATTGTTTTTTTTAACTTTAATAAAACTTAATGGTATGAATTTTAAGAATTTTTGTATGATAACAGACTTGACAATTTGTACTGTAACTTGACATTGCAACAGCATTTTCATATTAAATTATTAACAAAAGTGTATGACCAATAACTTTTCCATGTACTTTAAACATTTGTCTAAACACCCATTTTCATTTCTGTAGAAAATTATGAAGTTTGAAAAAAAAATTAAAATTCTGAAATGTAAGCGTATGGTGAAAATGGCCCTGCCGCCTTTTGACGTTAATGAAGACGTCTACTCAGCAGTCCGTACAAACGATGGCCTTGAGATCGAGAAGGTCTTAAACTATTCATACACTACTCAGGAAAGTTTTGATTGAGCATACTATCTCTGCGGACCATTACCTGTCATGCCTTACTCTTAACTAAATTAAAGCCATTAATTTTACCCAAGAGGATACTAGAAGTTCTTTTCCATTCAACTTTGTGATGTATTGGCTCAATCTATTTGGCGTATATGGCAGTGTTAAATCGATGACGAATTTCCTACATTGAAGCTTTGTCAAAAGAGTAACTTTTTCCTTTATATTTTTTAAAGAGAGAAAGACAATGAATAATAAATGAAAAGTAAAGAGAAATATGCGCTAACGAAATTATGGAAGTAAAAAATCAGATCAATAAATAATGTCAAAAGATGTTAGTTAAAAAAAAATAAAAAATGGTACTATTAAATCATCAATATTCTTTAAGCTGAAAGTATAAAAAGATCTGATATTATTTTTTTCATTATTCATTAGAAAGGAGAACCTTCAGAGTTAAATCATTTACTTCAATCCTTAATTTCCGTTATTCGGCGGAAATTTAGTTTTAATAGCTACTTCTATTTATTTAACTCCATTACAGAAATAATATTAACGAATATTAGAAATCTTAACGAATATTAGAAACTTGAAAGTCATACCATGATAGCTTTTCATCTCATACGTCATGTAAGCGATGCACTTTTATCTTTAAATAGTACGAATAAATTGGGACTGCGATAAAGGCATGTATAAATAAAAAAAAAAATTATAACTGAGAAATCTGTAAAAGATGTTAGTCTATGTTGAAAATTCAAGATAGGGTTAAAATTATTTTTTTTGGAATAATAATATCCGAGATTATAGCTACAAAAAAACCTTTGTTAAATTATCAGTAATAAAATAATGTAAAAATTCTTTATCTTACTCCGTACTAGTAGATAATTTTGCATTGTGCATAAGCAGTGGCGTAACAAGAGCTATGGCCGGTCCGGGACAAAATCTTATTTTTAAGCCCCTTATTGTAAGCACTGGTAACATAACAAAGATTTATAAATCGCTCCGGGGCATGCAATATACTTTTCATCACGACACCATTTTAATTTTAAAAAGTGAATGAATGTATAAAGTTTTATCTTCGTCGTGCCCTCCTTGAAGGGTGTCTGGGGCGTTTATGTTCCCATCCAGGTCATAACGCCTTTGATTATGCGAGACATTCTTATACTTGATTCAGGGCCGGCCTTCACTATGAAGGGGCACGAGTGCAAAAAGCCATAGGCACCCCTAATTTTTTGTTAAGAAAAAAAAACATACACGAACACATATTATTAATGCATATTTATTTAATACGCGATTTTGTTTCTGCCAATACATTAATTACTTCAGAAAAGTTACAATTTAGAAGCAGTAATGCAATGTGCATTGCTAAGAATTGGTCGTTTAATTTATCTTCGTTTCATTTTTTTCTTTGCTACTTTATATAAACATACATAGAGGGATGCATAAAAAATTTTATATTAGACGTAGAAAGTAAATAGCTGATGATTTATAAGTCCATTTGAATCCAGCCTCAGACGATTTCTGGCCAACGCTTGCGACCAGAATTCGTACCGCTCTGTCTTAACATGCCTATGTCTGAAGGGGATTTCTTTATTCATAAATTAACGCCCCCCCCCCACTTTATAGGTATTACTGCGATCATTGCCTAATAATAGCATCAGTCGACGTTCAATCAGTCACGTGGAAACAAACATATACTTTCACCATGTGTAAACACTATTGTTGCTCAGAACATCATTTTCTTATTCACGGTGGGCCCCCTTTGATCACAGAACCTCGGTGCATAGCTTCCGTCGCTCTCCCCAGATGGCCGGCCCTGATTCAACTTAATTAGAAAACTGACCAGTTTTTTAAAAGATTTAAAAACGTATTCGCTACGAATCGATTCGGTTTCCTAGATTGAATAACAGAAAATTGAAAAGAAAACCACTTTTTTTTTAATGTAAAGTAGAAAAATATTATTTGATTGGACTTCAATGCTTAAACTCTCATATTCAGAATAATGCGTCTTCATATCTTTAAAACGGTGTCAAACACAAATAAAGCTTTGTATATAGACTTTGAACATCAGTATCTTTTAAACTGACAGAGGGAAACGTCGAAGTTTCGGAAAAGAAGTAAAATAAACAACTAAAAATGCACGTTTTATCTTATCTTCTCTCCTCCAAGAAAAAAAAATTATATTGCATCGAATATTTTTATATATGAAGTATAGAGAAAGCATTGTAATCGATGAAAAATTTGAACCTGTGATTTTGACAAACCTCTACATTTTAATCTCGGGGGGTTCGGAAAACACATTTTTGAAAAATGTCCATAAGACTGTCTGTGTGTGAAAATGATAGCACAAAAACGCTTTGAGACGAACGGATGATATTTAGTATATGATCCTAACACAAAATTTGTATATATCTAACAAATTTTGAACACGATACATTCAGAGGAAGTCCATCTGCCCAGCTGTTTGAATATAAATTAGCAATATAACTACAAAATGGGAAGAGTCAAATAGATGAAATTTGGTACGACGATTTAACATCTGTAGAGTGGATACTTAGTAAATTTTGAGTCAAATCCAACAGGGGGGAGCTGAATATCTGTTCGTCTTCACCTTCAGACAGGGCCCGACTTGGCCTAGTTGGGGCCCAGGACAAAAACTTCTTTGCCCCCCGCTTCACTACTTTAGTATTGAAGATTCATTAGAGAAGGAAATGTAAAATAATATTTATATTTGAACTGGGGCCCCCTAATTAGGGGGGGGGGCGGCAACTGCCCCATATGCCCCTGCCTTAGTCAAGCCCTGCCTTCAGAAACATCTTCATGCCGAATTCCATCTTTCTAAATTCTCTCCGTTTTATAGTTATCGTGCTAATTTATATTCGAACGGTTAAACGCGATAACCCAAAATACATTGACTTAATATATTAAATTCAAAATTGGATTTTATGACTGCAGTGGCAGTTACGTGTCTAACTGAGATTTCAATCGGCTGTGAAGAAATACGTCAGGATCAAATTCATCTTTATTAGAGTATGCGAGAAAGTTTTAAGGCGAACATTCCCCACTGATTAAAAAATGGCGTTAGTAATTTCTTTTTAAATATCGCACTTCTATATAACTTATAATCTAAAATACAGGCACATAATGATTCGTTTTAAATAAAATATAGTGCATTGAATGGTTTGGAATGTATTGAAATGTCATAATTTTTAGTGATACCTTAAATATATATTTCAAGAAAATTATCTTTTAGACATGAAATCAGGAAAAAAAGCCATTAATAATCATACTAATCATTTGAGTTAAAAAACACTCAATATTTTATGTATAAAATTGAATTTAAATAACATGGATTAGCAAGTGATTACGAAAGAGTTAATAAGAAAATTCTTTTTGTAAATTGCAAACAAACATATCATGATTATAAATTAAATAAATATAATAAAACGTAATAATAAATATAATAAATAATAAATTAAATAAATATAATAAAACGTAA